>JASAMY010003005.1:0-53505 GCA_030248085.1 Paralinhomoeus sp. GSCO2_6 | reverse complement strand
CCCCCCCCCAAATCTGAACTTACAGGAGGGGGAGACCCCCCTCTCCTCCCGTCTGGATCCGCTAGTGGCAATGAGTGCAGGTTGGATCAAAGCTGAGGAAGGGTCTGGTCCTACTCTTCGTGCAGGATTGACCGAACTCTGGGGGGGGGGTTACCTGCACTGCACCTACACACTACCCGGATAAGGCTGATGCGGACAAACACCACACGCACGCACACACACCTGCAAGCCTTGACGAGCTGCTTCAGCTCGTAGTGGCCTCGGTTCATTCGCTGGGCGTTGGGAAAGACCAGTTTCACCTCCTTGGCGAACTGCTTGAGACGACTGGAGGGATTCCTACTCGTCGTCACCATGATCTTGGGTTCAACGAAGCCGGCAAACGATACTCGTCGTCGATAGACGCTGAAAGGTTTTGACTATGATGACTGTCGCACCGGCACGCACGCACGCACTGGCACGCGCGCACGCGCACTGGCTCCCTCGCGCGCACGCAACTGGCACGCACTGGCACGCGCGCGTGCACGCACCGACACGAACGCACGCACTGGCACGCACGCACGCACCGGCACGCACGCACGCACGCACTGGCACTGGCACGCACCGGCACGCACGCACTGACACTGGCACGCACGCACGCACTGGCACGCACGCACGCACTGGCACGCACGCACGCACCCTCGGCTTGGACGCCGTCTTGCCAGTCGAGCGACTTCTGCAGTTCGAGCGCCTCATCCCTCAGATCGGTGGGGATGGGTCGGTCGTTGTCGAGTGCCTTGCGCAGCCGATTCTTTTCTCCTCCCGCAGCTGCTGCTTCTGCTCCACGCTCTTCCGGTAGACGTACTCGCGCCGAAGACGCGCCTCGCGTCGCAGCATCGTCACAAAATTAATTAATAATAATGAGCAATTAATAAACTAGGGGCTAATAGCGTTTTGAGCCCCCTCCAACCCCCCAACCCCCCAACCCCCCCACCCCCCGTGTTGCATAGTTTATAAAAGGCGCAGCGCAGCACCGAATCGCACGTAACAGTGCTCGGGTAACTGGCGGTAGTGCTGACAGCCCTGAGCTCCAAAATGCAAGTGAAATGCAAAATGCAAATGAAAAAGGCATTGAACGCATTGAACAGTGGGGAATCGATTTCGGCAGATGAAGACGACTTCGGCGAGTGGCACTCACGCAAGTTCTACACTAAGTCGGCCGAGGTGGCGGAGCTGTTGCATGGCGCCATTGAGGGGAAGACTGGCGTCTGTCGTCAACCACCAAAGAAGCTGCCTGATGGATGGACAGAAGGCGCTTACGTCGTGAATTTGGCGACTTCGGCGCTGCGCCGGGACTGCGGTGTTGACGCTTATGGCAAGTGGAAGAGCAAAAAATTTGTGCGTGCCAATTTGTGCGTGTGTGTGTGTGTGTGTGGGGGGGGGTCTCTGGATGAAACAATGGGTACCGAAAAGTACTGAAAGTCACCAACATTTACTCCCTTTTATCGTATTAGAACGGTGAAAAACGTATAAACCGTTCGATGTGGGTGCCGGAAATGTTGTTGGAACCCCCCCCCCCCCCCACCTCTCCGCCAGTTACATGATGATGTAATTATATCGTTAAGCTGCATCGTGCCGCGGTACTCGCCCTGCTTCGGTGTCAGCATGTTCCGGTTCGACGACGACGCGTCTGCCACGATGTGTGAAACCCACAAGGAACATTTGAAGGCTCAGTTCAACTTGGATCTCTAGTCACTTGGTCAGTTGCGCAACTTGTTGACGTGATAATAATGTGTTGCGGTGACACACTTTGACGCGGGTTGTGCTTGTCATTGAAGCGGGTGAATGCGTTAGTACTCTGTTGAAGAGGTTGACCAAGACACGTGCAAGTAAGCAATGTAGCTTACTGGTTTGAAGCGTTATAAAGATAATTGTTAACGTTGTTTGCAAAGTGTATGCGTAAAGGTGTATGTATCTGAATTGCGTATTGCCGTATTCAGCGAGCATCAGTTAAAATCTTTAAATAAATAGTTATAAATAAATAAATAGTTATAAAAGTTATGAATGAATTCAATATAAATAAGTTCTGAATTAAGGGAGCGTTTACATTACAAACACGTAACCGCACCGATGTATGTAGTCGCCAATTACCCGCACTGCGTTGTGTCACACTGCCATATGCTGATCATTTTATAAAAACATGCAGAACGGGGGGTGGGGGGGTGGGGGGGTGGGGAGGTTGGGGGGGCTCAAAACGCAGTGTGCCAAACTAGGAAATAAACGGGAAACCTAAGTTCAGTGTGTCGTGAGTGTGTCAGTGTGTCAGTCTGTTGGGAACACACCACAATATTTAAAATGCGTCGCCGCTCGATGCTCAATGGTAAAAAGTTGCATGTATGCGCAAGCTGTATGTATTGTGCAGGCTAGAAAATGAACGACGACAAACAGAACGAAGTTAGCTCGGCTGGCTTGCTGAAGCCGCGCTTTGTGGATTCGATAGACGAGGCACGGCGTGCGCTGTTTCCCGGTGGAAAACTCATCGAGTTGGCAAAGGCCGCTGGTAAAGTGCCGCACAGTTTGCCTGCTGCTTTAAATGAGTGCTCCTTCTTCGTCGACTGCCAAGCCCTGGCAAATCCGCTGTATATATTTGTCGATTCCTATGGAAAGTGGGGCCGGGGCCAACGCTTCTACCGCTTTCTGACAGCAGGAGCCCATCACATTGTATTTATCTGCCAAATGTATATTTGTGCATTATTTTAATTATAATTTTTATTTTAATCGTTCAATCTCTTGTGTATATGCGATGGGCAGCTCTCCGAAGTAGAACGAAACGCAAGCTGGATGCCGGGATTGGGTGGAAGTAGAGACTCGGTCGCAAGAAGTACTCTCATCCTGATGTGGCCGCTAATACTTTACTTTCCAGAAGCGTGTCTTTGTGTTGGAAGAAAACGCTCAGAACGGCCTACAACAGAAGCTTGTCCTGATATCCTATAGGTTGAAACTGCTGTTGTTCAAACACTTTTTTTGGGTGCGTGCGACTAGCTAGACACTTTGTTTACTTTTATTTATATTTTTTATTGTTCTCAAAGTATACCGTAATAGATTTTTTACTATTTGTGTGTGCAAATGCACAGAGTGGAGCAGGTGTACTCCATTACCAATAAATTGTGATGCGCGTTTGTAGATTCACTGGGCCTGAACCTTTTGACAGAGCTGAATCCGAGTGCATACAAGGGGAGCAAGAAAGCCGGGACTCCATTCTACCAGACGCGTCCGAGCGTGTTGGACGAGATGAAGTAACGGAGCAATCACATGCCGCCCCGTCACAACGTCCAGGCGACGGTGGACGTCACCGGTGGATCTGCCTCGTTCGACAGAATCTCACGCAACAGTTGCCGCGATGCTAGTCGTTTTGAGAGTTGTTGCTGCGTTGGTGTGTGGGGTGCACTGTACGCGCGTTGAAAGGTTTGCACTGTACGCACGTTGAAAGGTTGAGATGTAAAATGATGGTGTTGAATAGTTTGCTGGCAAGCTCATCTCACACAGACAGCAGCACCAAAGAGAGTTCAAAGGAAAATGTGCAACCACCTTAATTCATTTAATTGCATAAAAATAACATGTTGCATGAATGGTGGTGTGTGATCGCGTTGCTTTAGTTTTTGACGCTGAGCATTGAGCGGCGACGCATTTAAAATATTGTGGTGTGTTCCCAACACGCTGACACACTGACACACTCACTACACACTGAACTTAGGTTTCCCCAAAGAAAACGATGTCGCTTTGTTTGGCGGTCGCGAGTTGCTCCAAAGTGTATCCGGTCGTTCTGCGCTCTCTCAAACGGCCTTTGCTGCTGCCGAAGCGCTGTTTCACACGCGCCAACGTCCACGATGTTCACAAAACCATTCGAACGCACAGTTTGAAAAACGAAACGACTCAAAACCCCTCGAACAGAGTGCTCGGGCATAATCTGCCGGGAATAGCTGTAGTAACCGGATTGGCGTTTGTGTCTGTGGTAGGTGCAAAAATTTTGGATTTTGTGGATTTTTGTGTGTCGACTTTTTCATTTTTTTTAGGTTTGCACCATTGGTTATTGTCGAGTCGCCGTACTGAGCAATGCCGAGATTTTTATAAAGCCCAAGAAACAGCTGAGCGAGCTCGGCGTCGGCAGTCATTCCCAGAAGACAAAGCGGCAAAAAAGGGCTATGGTTAACGTGACTCAGGTATAGATATGGTCTGCATAGAAAATTGTTGAAAACAGCGCCGCAGGCAAAATTTGTTGAATTTTTCGGCCGAAAACGCGCTCGAAAGAAAGACCCCAAAGACAAAGTTTTTTGATATCTGGACAATAAATACTGCTCCACAGGCCTGAGAAACACCTCCCGAAGCCACTGGCGGATCCAGAAAAAAATTTCGGAGGGTGGAGGAATTTTGCAGAAGGGAGGACTCTGTTGAACTTTTTGGATGTTGGGCCATTTTGGCAGTGGTTTGGACACCTAATCGGTCCATTTTCGACGATTAACGAATATAAACGGCGCCGCAGGCAAAAATTTTGCCGTTTTTGACCACCTACAAGCAATTTTATGCTAAAAACTAGGCCCACTAGGCGTGTTTCTTCTCCCACCGCCTATCCCTTTCCCCCCTTTTCCCCCCTAGATTTCCGATTTCGGGAGGGGGTATTTTCCCTTTCCCCCACCCCTGGATCCGCCAGTGCCCGAAGCACGGAGAGTGCACTTACCATGCAAGTATCCTGCATTCAGTGCAGGATGCAGGTTGGGCCAAAGCTGGGGGAGGGGATGTGCTACTTTTCGTGCAGGATTGCCTGAAGTTGGAGGGGGGGGGGGGTGGCCTGTACCTACACACTACCCAGTTACACCTATGCTGCTATATGGGCCATTGACGGCCTGTTAGTGTCACCCCAAGCCAAGGACGACCCCCCCCCCCCTCCCCCAATACCTGTAACGGAGGGGCTGGGGGGGGGGGGTGCCCCAACATACCTGTAACTGGGGGGGTGGTTGGGGGGG
Organism: Paralinhomoeus sp. GSCO2_6; assembly: GCA_030248085.1. NCBI lineage: Eukaryota > Metazoa > Nematoda > Chromadorea > Monhysterida > Linhomoeidae > Paralinhomoeus > Paralinhomoeus sp. GSCO2_6. The sequence goes on along the minus strand of JASAMY010003005.1, from coordinate 48,508 downwards.
CTTTGGGGGGCCCCCCCTAGTTTTTTAACCACCCCCCAACTCCCCCCCGACCCCCCCCCCCAGAATTTTCCCAAAGGATTTTCGTCATGTGTAAAACGATAAAGGTGAGTAACTGTTGGTGTTTTTCAGTGCTTTTCAGTGTTATATGACCATAAAACAGCTAAATAACACTGTTTACACCTTTTTATACCCATTTTAGACCAAAAAGTACCATTATAACTCAAACAATGGCCAGCTACCCCCCCCCCACTTTTTGCTCTGGAGACCCCCTCCCCCAAAATCGGCCAGCTACCCCCCCCCCCCCACTCTGCCAGACCCAGTTACAGGTATGTGCCCCAACCCTCAGAATTTTCCCAAGGGATTTTCACTCTGTCTAAGATGATAAGAGTTAGTAAATGTTGGTGTATCTCAGTGCTTTTCAGTGTTATATGACACCATAAACAGCTAACTAACACTGTTTAGACGCTATTTATACTCAATTTTGACCAAAAAAGTACCAGTATAACTCAAAGAATGGCCAGCTACCCCGCCCCACTTTCGTTCTCCTGCCCCCCCCCCCCAGGATTCGGGCGTCCCCCCTCTTCCAGACCCGGTTACAGGTATGCCCCCCCCCCCGCTTGTGACGTGCACAGTGTGTGTGAGCCGGGAAGCTCGGGTGCCGAGTTTGATTACTGTACGCTCTCTTCACACCGCTTTAGTTCACAGTCTCCATCGAGTGGGTCGTTTACTACGCGAGGGTCGTGAGCCCATACATGGCGTGGTTCGCGGTCTGCTTTGCACTGCCGCGGATGCTGGCTCGGCTGCCGTTCCCCAACCAGGCCGTTTGGAACTGCTTTTCCGTCAACTACAGAAGCCGCAGCGTCTGGGGTCTCTGTCTGGCTAGTTTCAATCATCGAATCACGATTCCTCACTGAAACCCTGCTGACCTTCAGAGGAAAGGGTCGATTTGTGATCATCTCGCAACATACCTCTAACTGGGGGGGGGGGGGTTGGGGACCCCCCAGTCCCCACCATTTCCAACGCCCCCCCCCTCCAGAATTCGGCCATTTAGCCCCACCCCCACTCTGCCAGACCCCGTTACAGGTATGGCTCTAGCTCGACCTCACCCTCTCGAAGCCCCCAGACGACCCCCCCCTGGCTTCAGAGACCCAACCTACACTTATAAAGAAGACTATCACGTTCAGAGCGCTGGAGCGGCCTCTTCCTGAGCGCGTACACGCACCGCACGCTGACGCAACTGCTGCTCTGCTCGGCCATCCTGGCCATCCTCAGTCCCGAGATTGAACGCGACCATATGCGCGAGCGCGAGTTTGACCAATTCTTCGTCAGCGCAGGTGGGAGGGGGGAGGGGGGGGGGGGTGGATTTTCATTCGACCCCCCCCCCCCCCGCTAGTGGTGGGGGATATCCCTCCTGTGGGGTGTGACCAGGGTTGAACAATTAATTTTTTTTTACGAAAAATGTACTTTTTAATTAAAAGAATTGTTTTTGGGTAAAATTCAGCTTTTGAGTGAAAAAAAAAACGTCTAAATGGTGTTTAGATGGTACAATCAGTAGTTATTCATGCATAAACTTCCTTATTAGCCAAAAATAAACGCACGGTTTTCCCATTCCAGGTGCGTTCAGTGCGTTCGCTTCCTTCCTATGGAAAGTGGCGGCCAGAAGCCGCGTGTCGACTTGCGGCGCTGTGAGTTCCCGCCTTCCAGCATACTGGGGGAGGCCATATATAACCACTAAACCGCAGCTAAATATCGCAATTTAGACACCGTTTGATTTCATTACCAAAGCGTGCCTACTTTACGCTTTTTGGGTAAGCAATTTTCCATCCCCACTGTTGGATTCGCCCCCCCCCCCTCGAAGGGCCGTCCTCCCCTCCCCCCCCCCCCCCCACGACAGTCGCTCTTCCTTTGAAATTATATCTTAAAACTTTTATGTAATAAAATAAAATTGAAAACTTTTCAGTCTGGCGCACTGATCGGCTTCTATGGATTTCTGAGCTCGAGAACGCCCGATCAGACGCTTTTTCCCAACAGTCTGGACATTGACACGGTCACAAGACGACAGGTCTCTTGATTGCGTTGTCGGCTCATTGAATCGATCGATAGAACTTATGACGTATTTTTGTAAATTCAAGAAATATTTACAGAAATATGAAATTTTTATTTTTGTATGGTACTGTCTGCAAATGGCTCGCCTTGCCTTGTTGTTGTTGGATTTGGAGCAACGCTAGGAAGCCGTATGGTCCATGTGTAGTAGCATAGCCATCTCCATGACGCCTTCCCATCTAGAGCCCCACAATTAACCAGAGACATTCGGAAGAACGCCATCTGTAATCTAGGGCAGCGACGGCAGGAGAAAATCCAATGAGAAACGGGAATGTCCTCGACCTAGTGGATCCACCAAGAATCGAACCCAGAACCGTGAGCGCAAGAGGCCGATTCTCTACCACTAGGCCATACTCCGCCCACGCCTCTCCTTGCCTCGACTAAGGCTCGACAATTTTAGGTCCTCACGACGTTGATCGTATTCAACGTGCTAGGCCTAATCACGCGGTCCCAAGTCGTGGACCACGCCTATCACCTGGGAGGCCTGCTATTTGGCGTGTACGGTATTGTTCATAGTTCATGCTTTTCTGTTCGCTTTTTGTTTTGCACTGTTTGATGGGGGGGGGGGGGTGCTCGGATACAAAGGTAGTTATAGTTTGCACCAAAATAGCCTTTGGTTGTGGGTACTGTTTGGTGAAAATGGTGCGGACATTATCGCTATTTTGGTGGTTTATGGTAATAAAAAACACCAAAGGGGCGCAAAACACTCACTCTTCTTTTAGACAGGTTGAAACCACCTTAGATCGGGGAGGGGCACCCCATTTCAGACGTGGTGACTAGAGCTCGAAAAAATCGTGCTACGCTACAACAAATACTGAATTTTGGTTCTGATATTTCGTACACAACTCCTGTTCTCTAGGTGGTATGGCCTGTGGGGTCGAGACCTGCTGCTAGGGACGCCAGAAGGAAAGATGCCTTGGCTGAGGAAAGCAATTAGAAGACTCGCAAAGGAGAGCTCGTGACAGTACACAGGGAGTTACGGACCAATACACAATTGTCAGAGCGTTTTGTACGAAAAAACAACTTATGCTTCGTTTGATCGCGCCTGCATAGAGCTATTACAAACAATACGCGTTTGGCCACATCCACTGCGCTGATTGACTAAATGTAGCGCAGTTTTCACTAAAAAAATATGAATTTTACACTTAGGTAGTCGTCTCCCCCAACCAAACACCGGCATACTGTAAACCCCAAATTTAGCCCCCTATAATTATACACCCTCCAAAGACCACTTTGTTTTTAAGCCCCCCCCCCCCCCCCTATCATGATGTCCCCTCCCGCAATCGCTCCACGCCTGAACGGCAAAACTTTCTTTGTCTGGGGTGTATGTATGGTCGCGTATGTGTATGTATGTACATGTGCATGTGAGACTGTGTTGGAGTGTACCACAATATGTGCACAGCGTCATTTTCCCTTAAAAATCGCCTCCACGCGTCTTTCCACCCGCAAAGCTCCCCACACATCGACCCTTCCAGTTTATAAGCCCCCCCCCCTGTAAGTAGACACCCTCCTTTGGCTGGAACGACACAATTAGGCCCAGGGAGGGGGCTAATTATAGGATTTACAGAAGGCGCATATGACATCAGACCAAGGGAGGGGGTCCGCATCCGGTCCCAAAAGGATATAGGATTCAAATGCACTATTTTGGTGTTTTATGGTATCCAAACAATAAAAGGACACAAAACGTGCAATTTTTTCGTTCCGGAGAGGTTGAAAGAATTTCAAAATTCGGGGGGGGGGGGGGGTAGAAGATCCGTTGGGGCCCCAGTCATGTGTCCGACCAGCTACAGTCCTAATGTGCTCTCTACCGCAAAAATAGCAATTTTTGTGCAAACCTACAAATCGTTTTCTGCTTAATCGTACAGCAAACACTATTACCAGCGTTTTGTGGCGGCTAACTATCATTTCTTGAGACCATGATGATTACGCTGTTGTTCCAGCTTGCGCCGCCAGAGAGGTGGGCGAGCGTAGTGTACAACTGTTCCATGCACGCACGCACGTACGCTAAGCCCACAGCTACCGTGTACGCACTGACAACACGCAAAAGCAGCGCGGCAATTATGGGCGGTGAAGGGACGCAGCATAGAGCACCACATGGGGGAGGGGAGAGTACTGCACACAAGTGGACGGGTGCGGAATTTCGAATTTAGAACAAAATAATGTAGGTTAAAATGTTACTTTCTTCAGTTAATCATTCCCTTTCAAGCGCCTTCTAGCTAACTGCTAGCTAGCTAGCGTATCATAACTGGTCGCTTTTCCATACATGTGACGGGGGACGGGGGGGGCAAGCTACAGAATTTATAGTAGCGCATCATACCAAATTCCCTATTTTAACAGAAAGTAGCAATTGGCCCCATTTTTTGGTGAATTTTTTTTCGATTCAGCAGAATGCCCCCCCCCCCAATCTCTTTGGGTTCCAGCCCCTCCCCCCCCCCCATCCCATCTCCCACGACCGTATGCCATACCTGGAACTGGGGGGGGCACTATTTTTGTCTCAAGCGTGTAAAAAATGTTTCAAAGACAAAATCAGTTATTGCTGCAGTCCAATGGTACCAACAACGAAATTACCAACCGCACCCGCCCTTGGCCTTTCCCATAGCACATCGCTTCACTTGCATATTACACATTACATCTGCCTACTCAGCACAGTGTGTACGCACCTTATAAACATCCACAATACTCACTCTTGTTGCAGTTCTTATGGAAGCCCCAGTCATCTTTTCTAAAGCCCAAACGATTCGCGCTGTATTCCTACACCAGCAGTTCTTTCTAAGCGCTTTCAATTTTTTTCATATCATGCGTACAATTGGCGTTCGCTTAATTAGCTAATTACTCGAACTTGATTAGGTTCCGGGGTGGAGACTGCGTCAGATTGAGCAATTGAACAGTCTCGCTGATGCACTTCACCCACATTTCCGCTTCACGGGAATCCGGGCATTGAAAACGGTAGACAATGCCTGAATTTCAAGGGATTTTTAACACATTTTAATGAGGAATAAATAACGATAACAAAACGGAATGGAATGCTCAGACTTTTAAGAGCCGCTCTCACAATACCGTAACTACTACAATAGTGCCACTGGGGGAGCTATGGCCCAACGTACCCTCACACCAAGCATACACACCTTGTTTATCCCTCACCATTTTTCACCAAAATATCTATTTAGACACCACACCATTTAGGTGAAATAATTTTCATTCCCCCAAACTTCGCCACGGAACCCCCCCCCCCCACCATGCCAGATCCGGTTACAGGTATGCGGGAGGGGGTTCCCAAGTCTCAGAACTCGTTTATTGACCCTGTCAGAGGCCCCCTCCCTCACAGACAGACAGACACACACACACGCACACACACACACAGACACACACACACACACACGGCATGACAATGTACTGCTTCGAATGATAGGATCATTCCTAGCCACTGTGTATAACCACCGTCTGCTCATTCTGTTCCACTCGCAAATTTGCATACGCCTACCGTACCCAGAGAGGGTTGTTGCAGCTGGAAGCAGTTGGGTTGGTCCTCCACCAGCACGACCATCCAGTCTTTGACCGAGCGCACTTTGCAAGCTCGACGTTTGTACTGCAATAGGACCATCCTGTTTTCCAAAAAAAAAACACCACACCGAAATAGCACGCTGTGACGGACCGTGTTTATGTCGCCGTGATAGTAGCGCGTGGGCCAAAGCTTCGCGTGGAAGTAGAAAAGATCGGAGCCGCTCAGACACAGCCAGAAGCGGGTCCACGGTGACAGCTAAAGAGCAATTTGTAGCTCAAGAACAAAGGAGTTAAAGAGTTGTGTAGTCAGTGTACAACTGACGGCAGCACTACAGTGTACAACGGTGTACAACTGAGGTGGGGGCCCACCTTGCCTCGCGGCAGAACAACGCCCATTGTTGTGTATACGGCGCCGCCCTGTGATCCTGGTGATTCAGACAACGGCCATTGTGCTGTGTCAGGTGGTTGTCGGCAAAAATAAAGTTTTAAAAATAAGCACTCACGGCGTTGGCTGTCAAGCGGAAACGCTCGGCCAGGTGCCGCCCTTTGGGGAGTGGGTGAAAGCCCCAACCGCTGCGCAAAAAGTGAATATTTTCGAGTTGTGTCTCTGCCTGCAGTTGTGGTAGGGTGAGAAGAGGGGGGTCAGCATACACGTCGTACCTGGGGCACAGGCGGACCCAGAAAAAATTTCAGAGGGCGGAGGGATTCTGCAGGACCCTCTTGAACTTTTTGCATGTTGGGCCATTTTGGCAGTGGTTTGGACACCTAATCGGTCCATTTTTGACGATTAACGGCGCCGCAAGCGAAAATTTTGCTGTTTTCGACCACCTACAAGCAATTTTATGCTGAAAACTAGGCCCGCTAGGCGCGTTTCTTCTCCCACCGCCTATCCCTTTCCCCCTTCCCCCCCCCAAGATTTCCGATTTCGGGAGGGGGGGGGGGAATTCCCCCTTTCCCCCACCCCTGGATCCGCCACTGACCTGGGGTCCACCCCCACTCGGCAAGCTTGACCCCACACCACCCAACGGAATCCAGACCATCCGACTCGACGATTCTTGCCGCGTCCCGACCGAGCGCCCCTGTCCCGCCCATACCTGTAACTGGGGGGGGGGGTTGGGGGTTTTTCCCTCCCCCACTTGCTGGTTTTGACCCTACCCACACCCCCCCCCCCAACCCCCCCAGAGGGGGGGTTGGGGGTTTTTCCCCCCCCCCCCCTCCCTTTTTCCCCCCCCCCCCCCCCCCCCCCCCCCCCCCCCCCAGTTAGAAAACGAAAAAGGTGGTGTGTTTTTTGAGGTGCTTTTGGGCAAAAATCGCCCAAAAAGTACCTATATTGGGTTATTTACAGTGTATTTTGACTAAAAAGTGCCTATTTTAGGGTTTTTACAGTGTCTTTTTGACTAAAAATCAACCAAAAAGTGCCTATTTTTCCTTCCCAGACCCCCCCCCCCTCCTCCAGATTTTCCACCCCCCCCCCCCCACCCCCCCCCCCCAGAAAGTGCCCGAACCCTCCCCCCCCAGGTCCAATTCCCGGTTACAGGTATGGTCCCGCCGGGTCTCCTCCCAGTGCAACTTGCAACTCACCAGGACCCTCTTGCCGCGCTTGAGCAGCGTCTTCCTCCTGACCGAGCCCTCATAGCGGAAATTCTCCAGTACACGGTCGTAGTCGAGTGAGTAGCCCTTTTGGCGACTGGCCCTGGCGGCGTGGTTGACTGCGCGCAGTTGCTCGTCGTCGTCGTCGTCGTCCACCGCGAGCGTCGGTGCCGCGTACTCATCGCTGTCATTATTGTTCCCAGTATCGCCATCCCGGGTCGACTGCGCTGCCAGTCGGCCCGCAGGCGACGACGCCGGCAGCGCGGTGTCGTCGTCGTCCTCGTCGTCGTCAACGCGGACGAGTGGCCGGAGGTCGTCGACAGGGACTGTCGCCAGCTCCTCAAAGGGCACAGGAGTCCGTCGGCGACTCGAGGAGGCGGAGGAGGCGCCGCGGGGCAGCGTGTCGACGCCGCTGTCGGCGACCACGTCCAGCAGGAACTGAGGACGCCCGCCGCCGTCAGCTGTGAACGAAACGGTCATTGTAGTGAGAGAGAGAGAACACTTGTGCGTGTCGACAGCACAAGCAAGCCACGCCACGCGCGCGTTCGGGACTACTCTTGCCGGCTGTTCACTGACGCTGGTCTGTCTGTGTGTGTGTGTGTGCGTGTGTTACGTTGCGCACTCACTCGCTGCATCGCACGCTTATGACAAAAACACACGCACGCAGGCACGGCAGCACTCACCGGACGACTCGTGGCTGGCGGTGGCAGTGGCGGCCAGCTGCTGTCGGCAGTCGAGCAGGGAGTCGTCGAGCAGGCTGAACTTGTCGTCGGCGACCAGGCCTGCGAAGGTCTCGTCGTCGTCGCCGACAGCGCAGAAGGACGCGTTCGTGTAGCTGCAATTCATCGCGTGTCAGCCGTTGTCTGTTCCAGTCCAGCAGTGCTTGTAGCAGGTGTAGCGGCGCAGACTGCTACACGTCAGCCTTTGTGGGGGCGCTGCAGCTACCCGTGCCCCTGTCGGCATGACCTCACCGACAGAACAGCCCATTCAGACAGTACTGTGCTGTGCGCTGCGCGTTTGGGACGCGTCGAAACAGGCAGAACGAAATGGACGGCCCACACGCGCGGCGGCAGCTGAGATAATATCGGCGCGCGAGCTGCTGCCGCCTCACACGACGACCATGCAGCGTGGAATTTCCACCGAGACAGCGAACTGCAGCGCAGTCCAAATCGGTTAAAATCACAGCCCAGGGAACTGGTAAAATGCCATACACCCGAGGTGTGACACGAAGCGAGGTGGGCATTTTGACCTTTTTAACGGCGTGAAGGTCAGTGCGATCTCCCACACAGCGATGCATTTCTCTGGTTTCTCCATTCACCCTCAGACAAGTAGGGGCTCTCTCTAGGTGGACAAGATGATTTGCTCTCCGAATTCTAACAAGCTACGCTCCATGCAAACAAGGAACTACAATTAGAACGCAGAGCACAGCAACAGACTGATACGATCTTTCGGTGGTATGGATGTGGTATGGATCATCTTGCATCATCGGTGGTATGGATCATCTTGCAGTGGTATGGATGGAATCGTAACGCAGCAGTACAGTGTTCGCATACAATTCCAACACTCACATGGGCACGACGCAGCGATTGCCGGCGAGGCTCTGACTCTTGCGGTGGCCCCTCGCGTAGCGGACCGCCTGCGGCGTCAGCGACTGCGTCTTCTCCTTGAAGGCCAGCAGCTGCTGGGGCGTCTGAACCTGCCAGTCACTGATGGATCCGGGGGGGGGGGAGGGGCGGGGGGGGGGGGGGGGGGCAGAACCCCGTACTGGCTTGTTTGCTTTTTTTAGTGCGTGGGCCGCTCCTATGATCGCGAGGGCCTCTCTCTGGTCACACATACCGTAAATCCTCCAATAGTGCCCCCGGGGGCACTATTGTTTCAATGTCCCTCAAGAGGGGGGCACTATTAATTTCGTCAGATTTTTGCGCAATTTTGCAGCAAAATCTAACATTAAAATGCCTTAAAATGCACACAGCTAGCCGGAATTTAAAAGTTTAATTGAAATACGTGAATTGCACACATGATTACACACCATGCATGCACTTTTAATGCACTGGGTAGCATTCAAAATTTGATTTTGGCGCGAATTTAAAATTGCCTTGCCCCCGGGGGCACTATTGGAGGGGGCTTCTATTGGAGGATTTACGGTAATTGACCGCTGCTACTGGGAAAAGAGACCCAGGCAGCCCGATCCTGGGGGGGGGGCGGAATCGTCACTGTCGTGCCGGGTTGGTTCCGCTGGCAGCTCAAGGAACGCCCAGAACATACAGCTCCCAGAGGAGACCAGCCCGCTGTCCAGACGGCTCCGACCATGCCCCACTCTGGTGAGCGCAGGGGGGGGGGGGCGTGAGAATTTCCATCCGCCCCCATCACCATTCCCTGTCCCCCCCCCTGTGTCCGCCGGTTCTTGGCCTTGCCAATACCTTCCTCGCTTGCACTGTCTTCTTAAGGACGAGTGGGCTGCTGCACGCTCTCGTCTTGGCGCCGTGCAACACGGCCAGGGGCAAGCTGTTCTTGCGCTGCAGAAGCGTGACCGAATCCGGAGCGGGCGAGCTCGCAACCTTCAGGGAGCGGCCGGCACGGGGCGCGTCCGCTTCCAGCTCCAGCGAGGTCCTGTGGGCAAGAAGGGAGAGTCAAGTCACGCCACGTTTTCCTCAGCTCAGCTATTCGCGCGTGAAAGCAGCGCACCGAAGCATTCTTGGCCAGAAAAATATGGATACCAACGTACACTTTTGGGTCCCTGGGACCGCCCCCCCCCCCCCAATCGGCCTGACACATAGCTACAGATGGGGGGGGGTGGTTTGAACCCAAATACCGATATTGGCATGCGATAGAAGGGAGCACCACGCTTGTAAAATCCCCCCCCCCTCAAAAAAACGCATATTACTCCCCCCCCCACCCCCCGAAACCAAGCTGAGGGTTGCTTGGACTACAACACAAATGCCTTCAACAAAAAAAGGAGCTGGAAAAACCGCGAAGCTCTGTGAAAAAAGAACAATTGACAGCCGAGACAAACTATGTGCGACAAACGTTGCAGTTCGCCAATGTAAGCGAGGAACTTACACTGTTTTGTGTTGAGCACCATGCTTAGCAAGCCATACCTGTTTACCTGTAGGGTCTGGCAGACCGCGGGGTGGGGGGGGGGGGGAGGGGGTCCAGAGCAAAAAAAATGGGGGGTGGTTGGCCGTTCTTTTACTTCAATTGGTACCTTCTAGTCAAAATGGATGTTAATAGCGTCTAAACCGTGTTATTTAGCCGTGTTATGGTCATATGACACTAAAAACACCAACATTCACTCTCACTTTTTTCGCTCTAGACACAGTGGAAATCCCTTGGGAAAATTCTGGGGGGTGTGTTGGAAAAATAGTGCCCCCCCCAGTTACAGGGATGAAGCACGCACGCACTCCAACAACTCACCTGTACAAATCGTCTTCCACAAACTTCTGCAGTTCGTCGATATAACGCACAGATTTGAGGTATTCTTGGATACAGTCCAACGGAACTATGCTGTCTGCAACAAAGACAACACTGTTTGCAAAGATCTTTACGAGAGGTTTTTTTTAAAGGGCAGCCTTTGTCACACCACACACAGCTTGGAAAAGGTGCGGTGATAGGTTGATTTCTCTAAAACCTGTTGTTCTCACCACCGCATTTGCCATTTATCCGACACCAATTTGCAAAAATCATATTGCATATTTAAAAACAACAAGACTTGCTAAAATTGCTCAATTTATGTATTATTTATGATGCTCCATCCATAAAATGGTCAATTCGCATCTCAACAATAACAAAGCCCAATAAATTAAAATGCTTCACGGCGCGTACATAGCCTTTTCCTTACACTGCCAACAATATTGCCAGTGAATTAAGCAGAACGAAGTGATAAAAAGGCAACGAAATTTCTCGCCATAGCTGGACTGTTGAAAGTGAGCCAACATGCGCAGAATGTTGTTGCGTTGCGTTTCTCTGTGATCGTGACCGATGGTGAAGAGTCTTGGTGGTGACACGTCCAAATAGGTCAGGTCGGCCAGATACATGCCCAAAAATACAAAAAATAAAAACAAAAACAAAAATTGCAAAAAAAAAATCAGTCCATACACAGAACACACACACACACACACACACAGACACACACACGTACGCACCCACAATGACACACACCCAGAAAAGGGATGCAGGGCAGTTTGGCGCTGTCCAAAAATCCGCGAAGCTTCTCGAAGTTTTTGTCGTCGGAAAAGAGTTTGGACAGCTTGTCGTACGTGGCGCGCTCTTTTCCCGTGACAAGCTGCAAAGCTAGCATTAATTATTTGACTAAATGAAATCTCGAAAATGCCAAAAAAAATCCAGAAAAAAACGCACGAGCCAGGATTGCGACAGCCTATAGATGGGCAGGCTTTGCAGACCCGTGAGAATCGCAAAAGCCGAGTGCAAATTCTTCATCTCAATCAGTTTCTAAAGCGAAATACCGTAAATAAAGCCGATAATTAGACCCCCCCCTGGCTGGGGGCTAACTGTTTCATTCGAGCCATAGGAAGGGGTGTAATTATGGGGGTCGGGGAGGGGGCTAATAAACTGAAAGTGGTCGGGGGGGGGGGTACTATAGGGGGACCAAACAAACGGGGGATAATCATGGGTTTTTTCGGTAATTGCCGGATGTACAAAACAGTGTTCAATGGTTCACTGCGATCCTAGGTTGCAAAAAACAACATATTTGTAGATTCCCTTGGTCGACCTTCACAAAACTGTCTTTTTTTTTGCACGTCATACCGTACCTTTGCGACTTTGAGAAAGTGCGCAATGACTTCGGCCCTGTGCTTGGGCTTGGCGTCGCGAGCCAAAACCTCCCTCTGACACCAAAGACAGGTCTGATTGAAGCGGCGTGTCAGCGACACCACATTTGGAGAGGTCTGCAGCTTCTTCTTGGATGTCCAACCGCAGCGCTCCAGTTCCTGTGAAGCTGTTGTTGTTGGATTAGGAGGGGGGGGAATGCCGGGAGGCCATCAATGGCCCATATAGCATACCCATCATATCCATGACGCCTTCCCGTCTAGAGCCGCATAATTAGCCAAAGACCTTCGGAAGAACGCCATCTATAATCTAGGGCAGCGATGGCACGAGAAAATCCATCGAAAGGGAGGTCCTCGATCCAGTGGATCCATCAAGAATCAACCCAGAACCGTGCGACCTCAGAAGAGGCCGATTCTCCAGCACCAGGCCATGCGCTGCCCACATCGGAGTAAGGGGACTAACTAAGCAAGGGCCAGGCTCCTTAAAATGGGTTCAGGGCTGCAATCCCTGTGCCCCCGAGCATTCTTTACTCCCCTACCTCAGGCCGTATCTCCCTGAAGCTGGGCAGGTCTAGCAGGGTCAGCTGCTCCGCAAAGTGCCCGGGTTCAACCTTGAGTAGGTCGAACGTCACGGGGTCGAAGCTCTTGAGGCTGAGCTTCGAGCTCAGGTTCAAGCGGCATTGCTCCATTTCGGCGCCGCTCGAGGAATTGCGCTTGGCCATCTTTTCCACGTTCGCGTAGGCGAAGCGACGCGGCAGCGTATGGGACGAGCCGGCCGCGGCGGCGGCGGCCGACCGCCGTCGTTCCGAGCGCATGCCTGCGGCGGTGACCTTTCCACGCGCCCCGATTTCAATTTTTTTTTTTTTGGCGACGCGCGTCCGCCCTCCGTCTGAACTGAAGTGGCGCGTTGGCAAGCGAAAGACTGCGGGCAACGAAAGCACGCGCGCGGCCTCTATGTTTGCATTTGGGCGACGTGGCGGCGGCGGACGGCGGAAAAAACAGGCGGGGAATGAGCGACGAGTCGATATCCGCTGCGGCCACAAACAAAAAAAGGGAAAAGCAAGTTCATTGTGCCATTGTGCCATTGTGCTGAGAGAAACACACCATAATATTTTAAATGCGTCGACGCTCAGTGCTCAACTGTTAAATACTAAAACAACGCGTCACACGCCACATTTCTTTTTACAACACTTTGATTTTATGTAATCTTCTAATAAATTCTATCTATTTCTATATTTTTTTAATTCATATTTGGTTGTACAGGGCGGGCCATTTAGCTATCTTTGGTTTCATTTCGTTGTAACTGCACCGCTTTGCAATGTTACACGCAATGCTTTGCAAACGAATATGTTACACCTATGCTTGTGGTGACGTGTCAAACGTGCTTGTTTCGACCGAGTCTCCACTTAGGCTTCAAAACTTTTAATTACCTCAATTACCCAAACTTTCAATTACCCCCTAATCTCTTCAAAAAATGGCGATTTACCCTCAAGCCTAATTCCGTTTATAAGCATAAAATAAATAAAATTTATACACACCGCAAGAATATATGCGATGGGCTCCTGCTGTCAGGAAGCGGTAGAAGCGTTGGCCCTGGCCCCACTTTCCATAGGAGTCGACATATAGGTCCAGCGGATTTGCCAGGGCTTGGCAGTCGACGAGAAAGGAGCACTCGTTCAAACCCGCAGGCAAACTGAGGGGCACCTTGCGAGCTGACGCCAACTCGCTGAGTTTTCCGCTGGGCAGCAGCACAGACAGTGCCTCGTCTACCGAATCCACAAAGTGTGGCTTCAGCAAGCCCTCCGAGCTGATGTTGTCATTTGCTTTGTCGTCGCTCATTTTCTAGCACACTTTCTCTACATACAACTTTAAAAAGAAAGATCCGTTGCGGGCAATTACCAAAAAACGCAACAGACGCAACAGACCCTAAGCCTAAACCTAAGCGAAGCCTAAGCCTAAGCAAAAGCCTAAGCCTAAGCAAAAGCCTAAGCCTAAGCAAAAGCCAAAGTCTAAGCCTAATCCTAAGCCGTTGCGTCTGTTGCGTCTTTTGGAAATAGCCCGACTGCGAGCATGTGGTGCCCGCGTTGTTTTAGTATTTAACAGTTGAGCACTGAGCGTCGACGCATTGAAAATATTATGGTGTGTTTCTCTCGGCACAATGGCACAATGGCACAATGGCACAATGAACTTGCTTTTCCCCAAAAAAAAACGCGTTGAGCGGAATCGCATTTGAAGCAGCACGCACAACACGGGTGAGCTTGCATGGCAAAAGCTAAACCATTGTACCAGGGAACCATTGTACATACCTATTTTCTTAGGCTTGGGTCTATGCTTAGGCTTAGGCTCATGCCTCGCGTAGGCTTAGGCTTATGCATTGCTTAGGCTTAGGCTTAGGCATTTCTTAGGCTTATGGACAACGGTACAATGGTTTGCTAACACTACAGCTGCCCAAAATTTAAGATTTTCTTAGTTTTAGGCTTTGCTTAGGCTTAGACTCAGGCTTAGGCTTTTGCATAGGCTTAGGCTCAGGCTTAGGCTAGGCTTAGGCTTACGTCCGTACAATGGTACAATGGTATAATGGTTTAGCTTTTCCCGGTTGCATCGGCCGATCGGAAAACAAAAACTCCTGGGCAGTGCAGTACGGGAAACCTAAACTCATTGTGCCATTGTGCCACTGTGCCAAGAGAAACGCACCATAATATTTTAAATGCGTTGACTCTCGATGCTCAACCGTTAAATACAAAAACAACGCGTCACACGCCACATTTCTTACAACAGTTTGATTCTATGTAATCTTTTATTTGCATTTGTTTTATGGCTCAGGTTCAGGCTTAGGCTTTTAAGCTTAAGCTTAGGCTTAGGTACGCACGCGCGCGCGCACGCTCGCACGAACGCCCAGGCGTGCACGCACGTGCACAGCTGCAGGCAGGCACGCACGCGCACAGCCACGTAGACACGCGCGCGCTCGCACACGCACGCTCGCGCGCACAAACCACACGCACACGAGCACATGTACGCACTCGCCGCGCAGGCATGCAAGACACGCAAGCACGCGCGCACGAACGCACGGGCGTGCAGGCACGCACGCACGAGCGCAAAAATGCGAGGAGGCGGAAATGCGCTGGGTGAGGTAGCGTCGAGAGGACTGAGAACAGATGGCGGTGACCTCCGCCGTTTCTGCCTGGTGGCCCGCTGGCACCCACGCCTGAGAGCCGAAAGCGCTGGTCGTTTAACGCGTTTAACGACCAGCGCTTTAACGTGTCAACGTTTGCGCCTGAACGAGCCCCTGCTAGTGCTCCCTTCTCTCTCGGCACACCATACCTGTAACTGGGGGGGGGGTTGGGGGCCCCGCAGAATTTTTCCAACTCCCCCGAAACCCCCCAACCCTGCCTCCCCCAGAATTTTCCCCAGGGATTTTCACTCAGTCAAAACGATAAAAGTGAGTCAATGTTGGTGTACTTCAGTGCTTTTCAGTGTTATATGACCATAAAACAGCTAAATAACACTGTTTAGACCCTATTTATACCCAGTTTTGACCAAAAAGTACAAGTATAACTCAAAGAATGGCCAGCTACCCCCCCACTTTTTGCTCCAGACACCCCCCCCCCCCCCAGAATTTGGCCATTTACTCCTCCCCCCACTCTTCCAGACCCGGTTACAGGTATGCGGCACACTCCACACAGCGCAGCACCTGTCACACAGTTGCAGAAGGCATGGCCGCAAGGCAGTCTCAGCAGGCAGTCTCGGCAGTCCGTCTTGGGCGGGCAACTGGGCGCCGCACGGACAGCACTGTGTGCGCGCGCGCGCGCGTGTGCGCGCACACACACAGGCATGCTCACACCAACCCGAAACTAAAGCCTGAGCCCAAGCCAAAGCCTATTTGCCGAAGCCTATTGTGTGTGATCGCGTTGTTTTAGTATTTGACAGTTGAGCATCGAGAGTCAACGCATTCTTGCGTGTCTTGCGTGCCTGCGCTGTGCGTGCCTGCGTGGCGCGTGCGCGCGTGCGTGCGTGCGTGTCTGCAGCTGTGTACGTGCGTGCACGCTGTGCATTCGTGCGAGCGTGCGCGCGCGCACGTGAGTACCTATGCCTAAGCCTAAGCCATGAAATAAAATACAAATAAAAGATTACATAGAATCAAACTGTTGTAAGAAATGTGGCGTGTGACGCGTTGTCGTAGTATTTAACAGTTGAGTACTGAGCGTCAACGCATTGAAATATTATGGTGCGTTTTTCTCGGCACAATGGCACAATGAGTTTAGGTTTCCCGGCAGTACCGGCATTCGATAGTCGTTCCGACTGCGAGACTGTTTAGAATCGAGACACGTTCGTCTTGTTGGGGTGGGGATACTCGATCTGCCGCTGCATGTCAATCAATGTGCGTTGGTTGTGTTGCGTTGCTTACATATAAAGTGTGGTTTCGTTTCGTTGTTTTATAAAACAATATCACCCATCTAGGAGTCCGATTATTTTGGTGCGCTAACGCTTCGTCTTGGCAACCAAGTCAACGAGGATTTTTTGCTGCCCATGTTTTGAGCATTCATTTGATTTCGTTGATTTTTCAACGGCCGTTTTTTTTTAAGGTTTAGGGCGGCTGTTGTTGGAGGAGCAGCGGCACTCTTGGAGGGATCTCACATAGTTCAGAAGCATCTAAAGCAGAAATTGCCCTGCAAAACTATGTACATTATCGAGTCGTCTCTCCCGATGCCAGTTTGGATAATTTCAGTTAAATAGTCCGTTAATCAGTTCGCATGACTGACTGCCCTTATAAGCACGCGATACAACCAAGCCGAAAATCATATCACACTTTAGTGTAGGCGCAGTGGCGCATGCTTCTCGATCCACAACAGTACCCTTTTTGCGTGTATGTACACGTGAATACGTACCAACGCACACCTTGTATACGTGGCTTTGGAAAGCTATGAAGTAGTAACGGCACCATAATAAGGGCATAGAAAAGCAATCATTTTACGAAAAGTCGCGTCGTAACGAAAGGCGGGACGCATGTTTTATTCTACGCATCGCATAAGTACATCGTACAAGAAGTTGAACGCTACAACGCTGCAGCTGATAAGGCTCTTTACAAGCTTGTTGGCCCACTTAGAGCTGGGGACTGTACACATGATTTCTCAACTGATTTAGCACAACAAAATACTACTAAATAGGAGAGCTTACGACAAAAAATGGCGTTAGAAAGCGAGCGAAAAAGGGCCACTTTCGACGTCGATGCACTGACGGAGATTTTGTATGGGGGCGCGGAAACGGTGGAAAAAATGCGAAAAATCAACCGCTTTGTTGCGGAGACCAAGGAGTTTGAAGAGCCCAAGCCGACGGTTGGTGAAATTCTCAGACACTGTTCGAAGCGCGATTATCTTATCAGATCAGATCAGAGGTGTATGTACCCCTTGACAATATTTGTATGTTTGTAGGTTGGATCCTTTCCGATATTTGTTGTTCCTCTGGCCTAAACAGCTCTGTAAACAGGGGCCGGCGATCAAAACCTACCCAGTTGCACAGTTCTTTTTTTTCTTTTTTTTTTCTAGCTACAGTAGCCTATTTGGTTCAGAGTTTTATGAGTCATTACGAGCGCTACGAGAACGCCTGCAGAAAGATGGCTCTGTGGATGAAGTACAGGGACGTTGAGCAGCTCGATCTGGGCACTGACATGAAGCTACACGCGCACTTCATGGGGTCAGCTTCTAGACTCAATAGGGGCGTATTCCTGCAGAAAAATGAGCGCCAATTTGAAATTTTGAACATTAGTAAACGAGATCGGTCGATCGAACTCATTGCATACACTTGTGAAATAGATGAAAGACAAGAAGACAGTTCTGGTGAACTCAAACTCATAGGTGCCCACGGAAATTGGGCCAGGAAAGGGGTAAATCGCCAAATTTTTCGAAGGCAGGGGGTGGGTAAACTGGGCAATTCGGGATACTTCCCACAGGTTGGGTGGGTGGGTGAGTGAGTGTCAGGCATGGTCGATCAATGCAATGCAGCAGCACAATGTATGAATGTACATGGTATTCTGGTAGAAGAAGAAGAAGAAGAAGAAGATGGCATAATGGTAGCCTGTGTTCTGCGATGAAGACACAGTAGACAACCACAGACAGAACTGCAAGTGCAACGACGAGAGTCACAGCACAGTCTTCATATGTGTGTTTGATGGCCTAGCCTAGTTTACTGTGGACACTTCACTTTACTGTGGTCAGGTGAGCATGCAACTTGGTGTGCATATGGCACACCATCGTAGTCACAATTTGGTGAGAGAACAGCCACTTGTTTGAGGAATGGGCTGAAAATGTAGAGTAAAAAGGAGGAATCATCTAAGTTGCTGGTTCAGCAGCAGACTCCACAGAAGGCTCTGCAGCATGCTCAGCACCAGCAGCAGGTTCACCACTTTGTGGGCATAGATGGGCATAGCCTGGGCTAGCTTGAACATGCCCGGGCAGAAATCATGAGGGATTTCGCATATCGCATGGGTTTTGGAGAGGATTTCGTAGTGCACAGCGCTGTGCAAAACAATTGTGTGGGGATTTCGCAGCACTTAGACAAGAAATTTGAGAAGAGACTTCGCCATGAACAGCACTGTGACGATTCTGCCAAATGTATAGGTCAGTCAGTAGATCATTATTTGGGAGTTCGGAAAAGCTCTCCTCATAATGTATTTGTGATAGCGAAAGCGCAGAGTGTGGTATGCAGATCTGTCTTGGGATTTCGCAAAAAGGTAGAGCGCATTTGTTTGGGACAAAAATATCACCTAAATATACCTCACAATTTAACAAATGTAGCTAATTATTGCATCGTACTGCAGAGCTGCTCTGCGGACTGATACAGACTGACTCAGGGCCTGGCAGGAGTGAATGGTAGGTGGCCTTGCAGGCGCTGCTTTGTGACACAGTTGCTTGGAAGCTGGCAGCAGTCCACTGACGCAGTTAGCTAGAAGTCGACTGACGCAGTTGCTTGCGAGCTGGCACCAAGTAATTTGGAGGCGACTGGCTGTCTACTGACGCAGTTGCTTTCACGCAATTTCTACCAAATTAACTGCGCCGCAGGCGAAAATTTGGCCATTTCTATGTCTCGCCAAGCCATTGCCGTCATTCTTCCTTAAAATTGACGGTAATGGGCGGTTGTGGTTTGCTAAGAATTTTAATACTACCTGGCTCACAAGAGGGTGAGTTGCATGCTCACCACAGCGCCGCAGGCACTTTTTTCACAGATTGGAGCGTCAACCTAAGGGAATATCTATGCATATCCTGGCCCAGAACGATTCCCTAGTCCAAGAAGAGTGACCTGTACGCTCACCCACCATAGCGCCGCAGGCAAAATTTTGCGCGGATGGGTAATTAATCTGAAGTAAGGGTGCGTTAATCTAAAGTTAACAAATAGACATCTTCTAAACCTGCCTGGCCACCCTAGTGCCCTGCACACCCGTACCTAGAGAGAGGCTACACAGGAGGATGCTACGTAACGTATACGTACATACAGGTACATACTAGTAGTATGATACTACGCGTCTTTGGGTGTCCATTAGAACTACAAAAATCAATAAATGCTGAACGAACAAAAATCGATAAACGCGCAACCAAGTCAATAACGCCAAAGTAAAGTTATGTACATACAACAGTTGCGCGGCTGCATTGCACTAATTGTCTATAGAGATGGGAAGGGGTATCCCGAACATCCCGATTTGGGTTCGGGATTAGGTAGCCCAGGGGGAGGGTGATCCCGAAAGTCTTTCGGGATAGGCTCTTACAGGGGAGGGGTATACCCCCCCTATACCCCCCCCATGGGCACGTATGGTCAAACTTCTATGGTCCGTACCTGCAAACGGGTCTGGCGAGTGGGGGGGGGGGGGTGGAAGAAGGGGGGGGGGTGTCTGGACTCTGGAGCAAAAGTGGGGGATAGCCGACCATTTTTTACTTGTGCTGGTACTTTCTGGTCAAAATGGTCTACGCTCTCCCATCCCAGTTCCTTTCAGTTCCAGGTCTATTTTCGGGCGATAAAGTACCTTCGGACGAAAAATGTAATGTATACCAATTTTGTATGCATGTTACAAAACTCCAAAACTCTTCCGATTTCACCCTCTCACGTCCTCATTTCAATATTTTTGCAGACTATTCCCCCTGTCCAATTTCCGTGGACACCCCTGCACCATACATGTAACTGGGGGGGGGGGGAGTCGGAAGTGGCCCTTACGCCAGCCCCACCCAGAATTTTCCTGAAGTTTTCCAACAAGTTACAAGTTACAATTTTAAAAGTTACAAGTTACAATTTACATTTTTTTTACAATTTACAATTTGCAATTTTCAATTTACAATTTTACAATTTACAATACAACAAGTTACAATTTTAAAAAGTAGTGTGCTCTTCGTCTTGTTCAGTGTTTTTTTCCCTAAAACAGCTAAATAACGCTATTTATAGCCTATTTCAACTCATTTTTGACCAAGAAGTGCTTCTTTAGGCACTATTTTTCCATAGGTACATTTCCCCTCCCCTCAAGAAGGCTCTCGCACCCCCCCCCCACTTCAAAAACCCGGTTGCCTGTACATGGCCTGCACTCTTTTTTTTAGGCAGGCAATGGCGTATGATGTGAACCCAATGGGCGTGCACTACATCATGGCTGTGCCCGTGATGCAGACACAGATGACGGATGAACAGCAGGGTCAGTGGCTCATGCTGGCCATGCTGGGTGGAATCAACGTCGCCTATGCACAGACCGAAATGGGACACGGTAAGAGGGTGAGGGCATTATTGGAGTGAGTGAAAGGAATGAATCGAAGCCTTACGAAAGGAATTCACCGTTTCTCGGCCACAAAATACTGAAGTAACGCTGTTTAGACGGACCACAAAGTACGCATTTTGACGTAATTTCTGCATTAGTGTTCTAACCCCTCCCCCATTCCTCCCCCCCCCCCCCGAATTCGCGAAAACGTATTACCCCTCTAGGACCACACACACACACACACACACACACACACACACACACACACACACACACACACACACACACACACACACACACACACACATACGAATTATTCACATGTTGATTAACTTTAATTTACACTAAACTTTAATTTAAGACTTTAATTTACACTTCTGTCTTTATGTCCGTCCCTGTTCCACAGGCACCAATCTGAAGCTGCTGGAGACGACGGCCACTTACAATAAAGAGGCGCGCGAATTCATTCTGCACAGTCCTACAGTGACCTCGACCAAGTGGTGGTGCGGCAATCTGGCCAAGAGCGCCACCCACGCCATCGTCAACGCCCACCTCATGGTCGACGGCCAGAATCTGGGCTCCCATCTCTTCTTCGTGCAGCTCAGGGATCTAGACACGCATCAGCCACTGCCAGGTACCCAAACTGGCTGGGGGGGGGGACGCATGCCATACCTGTACCTGGGGGGGATGTTTGAGCTGCCCACTATTTCCCAACACCCACCCACCCTTTTAAGTTAGCCCCCACTTAAGCCTGGCTACCGCCCCCTCCTTTGCTCCAGTGCCCCCCCCAGCGAGTGCCATTTACCCCCCCCCCCCCCTGCCATACACGGTTGCAGGTATGATGACACATGCCCTCCCCCCTATCCAATTCCGACAAGCAGGTGCCGGGGCCCCTCCCCCCTTCTGCGTTTGACTTCCTAGACTAGACCTTTCTTCCTAGACAGCCCCCGCCCCTGTTCTGTCCCCCGCCCCCCCCCCGCCGGCGTGTGTGGTTACGGTAATGCCGGTCCACTTTTCCGGCATTCGCGTGGGCTGTCAGGGTCGCAAGTTCGGCATGGACGCCAACGACAACGGTTTCTTGATTCTGGACAAGGTGCGCGTGCCACTGGATCGGATGCTCATGCGGCACGCGAAGCTGCTCGAAGACGGCACCTACGTGAAGCCGAAACACGACAAGCTCATCTACGGCGGAATGGTCTTTGTGCGCAGCATGATCTGCACGGCGCTCGCTAGGGATTTAGCCAAGGCTGCCACGATAGCGGCGAGATATAGCTGCGTCAGGAGGCAGGGAGAGATGAGAAAGGGGTGAGTGGGTGGGGGTAAGGGTAAACGTGCACCGGCACGCACGCACGCACGCCTACGCTGTATCCGTTGCCCGTGTGCGGGTCCTGAGCATACCTGTAACAGGGAATTGGACCTAGGGGGGGGGGTTCGAGCACTTTCCGGAGGGGGTGGTGGGGGGGGTGAAAATCTGGAGGAGAGGGGGGGTCTGGGAAGGAAAAAATGGGCGATTTTTTGTCGATTGTTAGTCAAACATACACTGTAGAAACCCGAAAATAGGTACTTTTTAGTCAAAATGCACTGCAAATAATGCTCAAAAACACTGACACAAAGCACATCTATTTTTCACTATAGTAAGCTATAGAAAGTTTCCAAAAATTCTGGGGGAGGGGGTTGGGGCATACCTGTAACTGGGGGGGGGGGGTTGGGGCCGCCCCGCACTATTTTTCCAACACCCACCCAACTCCCCCCCAACCCCCCCCCAGAATTTTCCCAAGGGATTTTCACTCAGTCTAAAACGATAAAAGTGAGTAAATGTTGGTGTATTTCAGTGCTTTTCAGTGTTATATGCCCATAAAACAACTAAATAACACTGTTTAGACCCTATTTATACCCATTTTTGACCAAAAAGTACCAGTATAACTAAAAAAATGGCTGGCTACCCCCCCACTTTTTGCTCCAGACACCCCCCCCCCAGAATTTGGCCATTTACTCCCCCCACTCTTCCAGACCCAGTTACAGGTATGGGTTGGGGGGGGGGGGGGTGGGTTCAGAAAAACCTGGGGGCGGCGGCTGGAGAGGGTGTGGTGGGTAAGGTCAAACCCAGCACCTGGGGAGAGGGACCCCCAACCCCACCCCAGTTACAGGTGTGGTCCGGGGGCGGTACCGTACCAACCAACCGACACACGCACGCACTGTTGCAGCGCGGGCGAGGTGGAGGTGCTTTCCTACCAGACGCAGCAGTGGCGCGTCCTGCCAGAAATGGCGGCCGCCTTTGCCTATTACTTTGCCGGGCAGTCTGTTGAGGCGTTCTATCACTCGGCCATGGCCCAACTGCATCTGGGACAGACGCACGTGCTAGCCGAGGTATACGGTAGGGGGATATTTGCATACGAAGATTGTGTTGGCACCGACCTCCCTTGGGGATGGCACGAAACTCTATGCATTTACTAAGGACAGAAGAATTGTGTTCCCCCCCCCCCGAGAATGTTCACCTTGTCTAAAACGATAAAAGTGAGTAAATGCTGGCCCTTTTGTGCTTTTCAGTGTTGTACGACCATAGAACAGCTAAATAACACTCTTCAGACCTTATTTATACACATTTTTGACCAGAAACTGCCAGTATAAAGTCGAAGAATGGCCAGGTACCCCACTTTTTGTCCCCTTCCAGAATACCCCCCCCCCACTACAGGTATGTGTGGGTCTGCCACACTGGAGGTGCATATCCATGTATACAGCGCCCTGCGAAGAAAGCCTTTGCTCAATTTTTTCTTTGTTTAGTTGCACGCTCTGTCGAGCGGCCTAAAGGCGGTGCTGACCTACGGGGTGTCCCGAGGGGTGGAGATGTGTCGGCTGGCTTGCGGCGGCCACGGCTACTCCGAAGCCAGCGGCATACCCGACATTTACACATTCGCCGTTGCGGGCTGCACATACGAGGGAGACAACATGGTGCTGCTACTGCAGACCGCAAGGTGCACCAGCCACAGACCGTGCAAACGACGCCAGTGACAATTCTCCCCCCCCCCCTCCCGTTAGTAGGGCAGCCAGCGCCCTTTCGATGGATTTTCTCGTGCCATCGCTGGCCTAGATTATAGATGGCGTTCTTCCGAAGGTCCTTGGCTAATTGCGCGGCCCTAGACTGGAAGGCGTCATGGATGGAGATGGGTATGCTCTATGGGCCATTGACGGCCACCTAGCGTTGCCCCCAATCCAACAACAACAGCAGGGGAGCCAGCACACCCCCCCCCCCAGGATCGGGCTGACTGGGTCTCGTTTCTCACTCTCGGCGGTCAATTATGTGACCAGAGAGAGACCACCGCGATTAAGGCTGAGTGGAGGGGGGGGGGGTAGGGGGGGGCGAGTGGCCCCTTCGATGGAAGGTAACGGTGGTGACCCAATCGGGTCCAGAACGCATGCAATCGACGACATATCGCACCAAAATAGAGTCTACCTCATTGCGCACTCTTGTGGTCAAAATTCAGGGCGTAAATAGGGGTCATTTTGGTGTTTATCAACAGTTTATCAATATCGATTTATAAATTTGCATAGTTATATTTGGGGC
Organism: Paralinhomoeus sp. GSCO2_6; assembly: GCA_030248085.1. NCBI lineage: Eukaryota > Metazoa > Nematoda > Chromadorea > Monhysterida > Linhomoeidae > Paralinhomoeus > Paralinhomoeus sp. GSCO2_6. Next base: position 24,243 of record JASAMY010003005.1, on the reverse strand, counting down.
ACACCTCGTTCTGAGACCCCCCCCCCCCCCAACCACCACAACCTCCCAACCCCCAACGCTTAGGCTTAGTTTTAGGCGTTTTGCTTAGGCTTAGGCTTTGCTTAGGCTTTTGCTTTTGCTTAGGCTTTGGTTTTGGCGTGGGGGTTGGGGGGTCTCAGAACGGGGTTAGCCATATTTGGCATTGTTCTAGGTTTCTAGTACGGGCCGCAAAAAGCGTACGCGCTGAAGAGGCGATCTCGGCTCCCATAGCGAAATTTCTGGAAAAACGCGACGAATTTCCAAATTCGAAATTGGATGGAAATTTGAAATTCGAAGACTTGCTGCAGTGCTTCGAGCACGCGGCTCGTCGCAAAGGTGCGGGAAAAATTGTACTTATTTTCCAACCATACTTTTTCCCTTCTTTTGTTTGTCTGTGAATAACGCAATGATTGTGCCATTGTAAAATGATCCAAACAAATATGCACGTTTTGAGCTGTTTCTAAGCTGAACACTGCTTCAACTTCAGCCGCCGAATGCGTTGATTTGCTGGATGCGGAATTGGGAAAAGGAACTGCCACCGAAATCGCCTGGAACAATTGCGGCGTTGAGCTGACTAAAGCTTCGAAGGTATTTTTTGTGTGTGTGTGTGTGGGGGGGGGGGTGTGCGTGCGTGCGTGCGTCCGTTCAGTACCCATGCCACCGTCTAGGCGTTCGTTCGCGTATTTCTCGTGCGAAATTTCCACGAGAACGTAGCGCGAATAAAAAATGTGGCCGTCAAAAAGGTCGTCCACCAGCTATTTCTGCTCTACACGCTGAGAGAATTCACGAATCAAGCGGCCGATATGATTGTGGTGACGTTTTTGTCATTTGCATAATTTTCCCAATTTTTTCGCTGTCGTTTCGGCGCATTATTGACCGTTACATTTTTCTTCTCTAGGACAACTTTGTCACGCCCGAACAGTTGCGCCTGGTCCGCGCGAAGAGTTACGCCCTATTGGCGGAGTTACGCCCAAATGCAGTGGCGTTGGCCGACTGTTGGGACTTTACCGATAGGGAACTAAAGTCCGTCCTGGGTAGAAAGGACGGTCATGTCTATGAGAACTTGCTCAAATGGGCGCAACATTCGGAACTCAACCAAAAAGAGGTGAGTATTACAAAAAAAATTGGGCTTTTTATTGCAAGACATTTGTGTGGGTATTTGGGCAGGCGAGGACATTTCAACAAAATGACAGACCAAAATTTTAGTTCTTGTGCCTAGCCGAAAATGTTTTTTTGTCGCAATTTTGCGTTGTTTACGTTCTCATGAATTCAAATGCGCATTCAGGTTCCGGACGCTTACCACAAGTACTTGGGGCCGCTGATGAAGGAGGCGCGCTCGAAACTCTAGAAGACTGGATAAAATTAGTATTTTTTTTTCTTATTTTACCGAATTAGGTTTCGATGAAATTCACTTATGACTTTCACTTATGAAATCAGGGTGTACGCGTCAGCGTACAACCCTAATATGTGACAACTTCTTCAATGCGGCTTTTGAATTTTCAGTCGCTTATAACTCTTGATTGCCTGAACGGATTGTGGCGAATGATAGCTCAAAAGAACCGCCTTCTAGACCGGAATCGAATAAGCCGTCCCGCGTTTCGGTGCTCGAGCGCATTAACACGAAACTTCCGAAAATGTTCCGAAAAAGTGGTGTTTTTTTTTCCTGTTCTGCACACACTTTTTGGGGCGCCGCTCTGGAACGCCTCAGTCGATTGGGACAAAACTTGGCGTGAGCACGCGGTATATGATGGCAACTTTGTGCCTCCAAGGGAAATTTCTTTAGGTGCTACGGATCTCGATTTATGGCCGATTTTGTTCATATTTCTTGGACATAGCCGTTTTTTGGGCCAAAATCTGACAAGAGTAAAACTCGAAAAAAAGCCGAGTAAACCCCCAAATGTTTTTTGAGTTTCGTGAACTATTTCTGAAGGTGAGTCCACGGCGCTTGCATGACCTTTGAAATTCTCACCACACTTTGAGATATTGCCAACTCAAATTTCGGTAATTTTGAGGAAATTTTGTTAGCTATAGGCGCTTCAACCGTTCGTCGCAGGGCTGTGCTGTAATGATGAAAGTTACTCGTCTGGACCTGGAATAGGTCACTTTCGACAATGGGAGCGCTCCGATTTCCATGTTTGGCAGCTCGACCCTCTTAGCAGACCCCCATTTTGGACAAAATTTACAACTTTGATCGCGCATTATTTTTGATTTCCTGGACGAATTCTGGCGCGTGGTGGCTCAAAAGAAGCGCATTCAAAGGCGGAATCGATTAAGTCATAACACGTTTTCATACGCTTGTGCATTACCGGGATGTACTTGGAAATGTTATAAAAAGTGGGTCCTGCCTAGCTTTTGGTTCGTCGCCCACTTGCGCCTGCATCAATTGAAATGAAACTTTGCAGGCATCTACGGTCTACATCAAAAAATGAAATCCAAAGAGGGCTTCTTGCTACATGCTGTACATCTTGAGGTATGGTTTACTTTGCAAGTTCTTCTTTCTACCTTGTTCCCGAAATCAAGAGGTCGCTGGTTCGACTCCCAGTAGGGCCTATGCGTTTGCACGTGTCCTATTTAGAGACCCATCAATGGTACTTTGCTGCAACCACTCTTATTGTCTCTTCTCCAGGCTTTCCGACATTTTGGTAATTTTTTTTCAGCCAGGGAACACATTTTTGGACCGATACTCACTACAGTGCATGACTCACAACAATGCAACACCCGCACGCACGCACGCACGTACGCACGCACGCACGCACGCACGCACACACGCATGCACGCACGCACAATGTGTACAGTGGTACACACTTTTCATAAGCTTTATGGTGCACCACTCAGCATGGGTCCGTGCTGGTCTGCTGCTGTGGGGTTGTATGTGTGTGCGTGCGTGAGGTTTCGATTAATCTTTCTTTTACGAAAAAACACTGTATTAAGGAAAATTTTGCAGGTGGCTGCAAAAAAGGAGAATATGTGGCGCTCCTTTAGGTCCAGTTTGAAAAAACGCGGTATTAAAGTAGTCACTTCATCAGATGATCAACTTCAGTATGGACAAACCGTGCATAATCGAACCAAACGCAGCAACACGTCACATATTCGTCGTTTGTTGTGCGAGCCATCGCACACAGCCACAACACCACCACCATCAATCCACCCTCACAAACTCTTTCATCTCTCTGACGATGCACTGTCATTCATAGGCATTGGGGGGATGGACAGGGCACACAGCCAAAGATTCTGCATTGACAATTTCGCTGCCCTGCCTGTCCTGAATTTTTAATATGTGGCTTGCCCTTACAGTAAAAGTGATATGTGCCATCATTTCACAATCTTGAGTACCAAGTACATACCCTACATTCAATCTTCGATTCTCGTTCATCTTTATTCCACTTCTGTTAGCCTGTACCTATGGACAGGACTGTCATCTGTGGACGTCCAGGCAAGGACAAGACCCGCTCTCGTCTCTGAGTCCAAGGAATGAAAGGCAAGGAATGCTCATCAGGGGTGGTCCTCATGCAGCCTGGACTGCCTTTCCAGTGATCCAAGCGAGCGAGTGAAGCGAGCGCAACAAACGCCGAATATGTGACGTGTTGCTGCGTTTGGTTCGATTATGCACGGTTTGTCCATACTGAAGTTGATCATCTGATGAAGTGACTACTTTAATACCGCGTTTTTTCAAACTGGACCTAAAGGAGCGCCACATATTCTCCTTTTTTGCAGCCACCTGCAAAATTTTCCTTATTCACATTCCGCACACAAACTTTGGTGATTCTTCTTTTTCGATGGCTGAATTGTTGTAGTGAAATCGGTTGTGCTGTTCGATGTATAGAAAAATACAGAAATGTCAATGCTCAGTTTGAGCTCTAGGTATTTATTAGTGGCACGGCACTGTTTTGAATTTCTTTTAAGTACCATAAAGTCTATGCTGGCGGTCTGAGCAATTGTCGTTTCGGATACCTCATGACTCTCAGGGGGCGTTGTTATATTATCATTGAGACCGGTGCACGTAAACCTATCCTACACTGTCAAACCATTGTCGTCATGGGGATGGGTATGCTATATGGGCCATTGACGGCCTCCTAGCGCCGCCCCAAATCCAACAACAACAACAACATGACAGCAATATGTCAGAAACATAAGGAAGAACCGCGAATATGCGAGTAACAACTTTGCAAAATGCGGAGACAGAGGCGTGGTAGGGCGTGATTACCGTACACCCTCAAAGTAGGCCCTTCCCTCTTCACGAGCGGTTGCCCATACGGTAAAGAGTCGGCTTCTGGCGCACACGTCATGCCCTGGATTTCCGCTGTCAGATGTGACTACCGTAGTTGTTATTCGATGGAAGTGTCAACGCGTGGCCGAGTTGTTTTGCCGTGGTACCAAGAATTCGCTCGCGTCACATGCGCAAGGCCGTTGCTCAAACAGATCTCGCGTAGTTCAAGCGCCAATTTAATCGGCTAAAAGTCGCAAAGTGAACTCACACAGCATGAACACTTATTCAAGCGCGTGTGGGTGCTTGTGCGTGTGTACTCAATGGAACGCGTAGTCACACACGTAGGCGCGCAGCGCAGAGGTTTTGTGAGGGGGTGGAGAAAATCCCCAAGAGAAGATTGTTTGCGGACCGAACAAAAGGATTGGCGTCGCGTCGCGGCGCCACACCACCACTTTTGTTGCTCAATAGCGGAGAGAATTGAAGCAGTTTTTAGTTTGAAGTTTGACAGCCAATGAAGACGCACGAAGTGCTGGTCCTAATCGCAGGTACGGTAGTACACAACGGGTACGGGGGTTTGCTTTGTATTCGAAAATGCGCAACGTAGTATTTCCGCCTTGGTCAATGGTCACTACGAATAATTCTATTCCCCAAATCCAGCACCGTCTCACTCACTCACTCGAGTGCTACATTTTCGCTGATCATTTCACTTTGAACAACGGCGAGCTGTAGTGGGCCACACTACACTCTGCAGCGGCGGCGTGTGCGGCGTTTCACGGCGTATGGGGCGAGCGTCGGTGCGGCGACGGCAAGCTCTCCTACCACGAATGCAAGGCGAACGCCGACTGCGTCGCCGGAGAGCTCTGCACCGCCGGATTCTGCTGCACCGACACCGGCGGCGACAGAGGCCAGTGCGAGCGTGGCCCTGAACTGACTTCCCAATCCCACCCGCCCCCACCTTCACTGACTGCAAGCGGTACAGGCTAGTGAGGGCGGCTTTTGGCTCTCGGATTGGGTTCGCCCGACCAAAAAAATCGACCAGAGCGTATATAACTGCAATGCAGACACAGTCAGTACGGTTCCAGAATTTTGAAATTATCGCTTGATTCTTAGGTGCGAGAAGGGTGGCTCGCTGCTACGGCCAGTGCGCGTACGACGAGCAGTGCCAGACGATGGGCGGCGATGGCTTGCGATGCGTGGGCGGCATGTGCTGCGAGAGCAGTGGTATAATAATGATTTAAAGTAATTTTCAGTATTTTATTTTAATCTACCAATATATAGAATTGCGCCCGCCAACTCGGAGTGACGTTCAGAGCTCAGGAACAATTACGGCTGCGTCGGTCAACGCGTTGGCAGTTGCCCCGCGGACTTTCGTCCCGTGTTCGACGGGTGGGAGTAATTAAATTAATTAATTAATTTAATTGCAAGGCTAAATTCAGCTACTCGACCTACCAGCCGTGTCAGTGCGACAGCGACTGCCGGAGTGACTCGCATAAATGCTGCGCGGCTGTGTACGATCAGACTGCGTACGGTCAGAGACTCTGCGTGGAGGCCAGCTCGGGTGAGCTGGAACATTTATTACTATTTATTGATGAGAATTGCAAAAATAAATGGCTTCAATTTCACTTGTAACCGCTGGATTTTTGTGCTTGGATTTTTTCACAGGAACGATCTGAGGTGCTTTGTGAGCAGCTGATCTTTTTGGGTTACAGCCGGATTCTGCACCGGCTCTGCACCAGCACAGATCTCCTTCCAATTTAATAATCGCAAGAATTCTTCTTTTTTCTCAAGCGACACTGTATTATCGTCAATGTCTGCTGCACCGTGTTGCACTTTCAGACTTCGGAGCGGGCGGGGGAGGAAGCGGTGGGCGCCGTTTCGACAAGGCGGGCGCGTGTTCGGGCCGACTGCGCGACTTCTTGATGTTCCAGCGCTGCGACGACGACTACGACTGCGACGGCGAGCTCAAGTGCTGCTCCACGCTGCTCGGTCACCGCTGCGGCGTGCCACAGAGGCGCGATCGCGACCTCGACAGCGACCCTTACGAGCGCGAGGATGAACGATGTCGGTGACTGACAAGCTGTGGCGTGCGTGCGTGCGTGCGTGCGTGCCGGTGCGTGCGCGTGTGCGTGCCGGTGCGTGCGTGCGTGCGTGCGTGCGTGCGTACCGGTGCGCGTGCGTGCTTGTGTTCCATTGCGTGCGTGCCGGTGCGCGCGTGCGCGCGTGCCGGTGCGCGCGTGCCGGTACCGGCGGGCGTGCCGCTGCGTGCGAGCGTGCTTCTTCATCTTTTAAATCCCTGCCCAGATCCCTACTCGTACGGCCGTCGCCGCAAGCCGGGCCGCTGTCCCAACCGTCGTCCGTCCGTGGGGCCGCGACCGCCGCGCTGCCTTTCCTACGACGACTACAGCTGCTCCTCCAACCTCAAGTGCTGCTACGACCGCTACTTGAACTACCACAGCTGTCAGTACCCGCGATAGGCCAAGACTTCCGGCGAACAAACTGAAAGGGCAACGGACCGAGTGATCAGAAGCGCGGTGCGGATCGTAACACGGAACAAAGAGTAAACTGTGGCAGCAGCCACACCTGTGGGCTGCTACAGTTGATTGTACCTGCGCTGAAGCTGCAAAAGCACTCGCGCGGCATTCGAGCGAGAACAACTCTTTTCTCATGCAGCCTCCCTTGTTTTTTCACTGTACTGTACTTACTTACTGTAGTCCATTGAATGTTCAAAGATTCCTCTTTATTCAGCTTGCATTCAGTGCAGTTGTTGTAGTTGTTGTTGTGCAGTGCAGTGCAGTGCAGGTGCAGTGTCGGATTTGGGGCGACGCTAGGAGGCCTGACATATTCAGTGCAGTAGTAGTAGTAGTAGTATCCGATTCTTCCGAATCACGTTCAAAGAAGTTCTCATGTTTAGGGAAATAGATTGTACATGTATGTCACTTGTTTAGCAGGGTATTGTAGGAGGGCTCCTAGAAACCGGGTATAATCAGCAGGTGACAGGTGGTTCCGTACTGGTCGCGTCCTTTGATCTGACCCATCTCTTTCCAGCTAGTCAGTTGGAGCGCTTCCACTTACCTTTCGCCCATTTTTTCCCCGCCTTTGGACTGGTAGAAGGCGGCCACGTGCCCGTCGCAGGCGACGAAACGCAACGCGTAACCGTCCACGATCTGTACGGTGGGGCTTCCATGTGTGGGACGTCCGGACAACACCGGTCCAATCGAGCCGTCAGCTTCACCTTTTGAGACGCGCTTCAAATGAGACAAAACAACGCCGAAATAGCGCCGCATTCAACAGGGTTCCCTTTCTGTTGCTAAATCCTTCCCCCATCAGAAAAAATGTTCTGGATCCGCTACTATTTGGGATGGTCAATATGAGGAGCTAATAAAATGGGTGGCTAGTAGGGATGAGCATGGGCTGGGCCGGCCCGGCCCGGCCCGGCCCAGCCCGGCCCCTGGGCCGGGATAGGCCGGAATCCCTGCCCCCTCCTGTGGGCCGGGCCGGGCCGGGCCTGCGTTTTGGGGGTGTGGGCCGGGCCGGGCCGGGCCGGACGTTCCTGGCTGAAACATAGGAATCTACATTGTATGTTATGCATATTGTAAGTAACGGCGACTATTCAGCAGAAAGGAGGCATTAAGGACGCGAGTGCGCCTAAAAGTTCGTCGTGACGGCGTCGTCTCACTGTTAATCTAGCGCGTTGGTCGCGACGTTGCCGTCGTCGTCGCCGTTGCCGTTTTCGTTGTCGTCACGGCCCTTAGACCGTGAGGCACAGACGAGCAGACAACAGACGTGAAGCGACGACGACGACGTAGTACTAAAAGGCATGAGCATCTGGCGCTAGCCCAGCCTCACGTCCATCGCGAGCAAGGCGCTCGTGACGACTGCCAGCTCGGCGCCCTCCAGGCGCCGCCTCTACATCACTGGCTTGGCGACGATAGATAATACATCAGACATGGGCAGCGCCTTTTTTTCTCAACAAACCCTTTGTGAGCGGCCAACTTCAATTGACAAACACGGTCAATCTTGAGGCCAAAAAATGGTTGGAAGCTGTAAAGCCAGAAGCGCCATTCTCTGTGTATGTGTAGTGAAAAAACGCGAACTGGCGTACGTACATGTACAACTTATTTTAGTGCACCACTGTACTTATTTCTTGGGATGGGCCGGGCCGGGCCGGGCCTGGAATTTGAGCAGTTGGATGGGCCGGGCCGGGCCTGGGCCTGGTTTTTGACGCGTGGGCTGGGCCGGGATGGGCCGGACTATCTGGTGGGCCGGGCTGGGCCGAGATCTTCAGGCCCATGCTCATCCCTAGTGGCTAGTGCCAAACGTGATGTAATTACTCTCACAAACCACACACTCTGATTCCACAAAAACTTGGATAATCAACTCGTTTTACAAGAATGTTTCCAAAGGGGGTGTAGCTCAGTGGTAGAGCGCGCGCTTAGCAATCACGCAATAACCTGCGCGAGGCCGGGCGTTCAATTCGCCTCACCTCCATGAAATTTTGCCCATTTTGGGCTTTTTCCAATGGCAAAATTGCAAATTGAGAACTCTTTTGACGTTCGTTCGTTCTTTGAAAAGGCTGTTGCTGAAACAAGACTTGCATTCTGTCTACTTAGTCCTTCTAATTAGTGAACGTTCAATCACTAGGAGGTGATAACAAACCTAATGCCTAGACAGTGTGAATACCACAGTCTGGTATTCTCATGTGAATACCTCAGTCATGCATGGTATTCACGTGCATGTGAAGGGTGTCCGTTTTGTTTTACACAGTGAAGAAGGTTAATTACAATGTACGTTTTTGACCGCGCGACCAAATTTTAGACGTTTATAGCAAATACCTCGCGACATCTTGTGCCAAGGTTTCACACTTCTTCCATACCCCCCCCCCCCTACCATGAGCTACGGCTCATTAACTCTGGGGTCGAAATTCGTCTCTGAAAATTATGACTGTTGAGCAGGCTTGGGCAAAATAAAAAAACTTAACAAAAAAGGCTGCCAAAATTGGCCAAAAGTGCTAAAACAAGGCAAAAATATTGGTTTTAGTGCGCTTAAAACCCAATATACCTACTTAGTAGCAGTCTGGATGTAAATGACCATAATTAGCACAATTGGAGGTGTTCCCGACTCCGGAGGCTGTCAAACCAAGTCTCAACGGTCATAGTCATAGTCCAACTCAAGAAAAACCTATCAGTTGTAAAAGTTGATGAAAGTGCACTTCTAACGGCAGGGCAGTGTATGGCCTAATGGTAAAGAATCGGCCTCTTGCGCGCAAGGTCCTGGGTTCGATTCTTGATGGACCCACTAGACGCGGACTTCCCTTTCGATGGATTTTCTCGTGCCATCGCTGACCTAGATGATAGATGGCGTTCTTCCGAAGGTCTTTGGCTGATTGCGCGGCCCTAGACAGGAAGGCGTCATGGATACGGGTGGGTATGCTAGGTACCTATATGGGCCATTGACGGCCTCCTAGCGTTGGCCCTAATCCAACAGCAACAGCAACAAGAATGTCTTAGTTCGCTGTTATTGACACCCTACTCGGCAAAATGTTTCATGTTGTCAAGTACAGCACGTATGTAGTTGATGCGCATATTCCAGACTGTATTCAGCAGCAATTGCATTTGTTGTCAGCACGGGGGTCGCACTTGCACTCATCGAAATCTGAACGAATTGGCGTCAATCTTGCTCATTTGTCGAAATTTCCAGTAAATTAGAAAACAATCTGGTTGCGCGAATTTCGCTATTTGACTTTGGAACAGAGTAGGAAATATGCTACTGCACGTTGAAAATGTAAATATTAGAGTGCTGTCGAAGGATTGTTTAAGCATGCGCCGTGGAGAAGCTCGACTTTTTCCAAATACTTGCACAGTACAGAAAAATCAAAATTTAAATTCGAAAAACGAGCGCCATAAGGTAAGGTGCTTTTGGTAATTAGCTTACGGTTCTTATATTTGCATATCACATGTGATTCAAAATTCTCAGCAGGCTGAATAGAAGCAACTATACTCTAGATGCTGAATATGCATACCGTAAACCCTATAATTAGCCCCCCGGGGGCTAATTTTTTCGTTCGAGCTCTAGGAGGGTGTATAATTATAGGGGGGGGGGGGCTAATTATAGGGGGGGGGGGGCTTATAAACTGGAAGTGTCGATGAGTGGGAAGATGTGTGGGCAAAAAGGCGCGTGGAGGCGATTTTTAAGGGAAAAAGGCGCTGTGCACACACGTTGGTACACTCTAACACACTCTCACACAGTCTCACATGCACATACGTGTACATACATACACATACGCGACCATACATACACCCAGACATGGAAATTAGACGATGGTTCATTTAGGGAGGGGGCGTAATTATAGGAGGGGGGGCTTATTAACTCAAAGTGGTCTTGGGAGGGTGTATTATTAGAGGGGGGGGGGCTAATTATAAGGGGGGGCTAATTATAGGGTTTACGGTATTTGCTCTTTTGTTTTATGATATTTTACGTTGCTGCAAATTGAAAATCCAACTCACTAAGCATTTCTTGGCTGGTATATTTTATTGGTGATGCTTCATGTATTGCGCTTCGCTTTGTTATTTTCCTCTTTGTTTTGTTATTTTCCTGCTTTTTTCTTTTCCAACATGTATTTGAGTAGGTAGGTATTCTATTTCAATTTCTGCTATTTTGTTATTTTTGTTTGTACTTTGAGTATTTTGCACACAAAAGTCTCTTCAATGAACACGTCGCTTTAAACACGCGCTAGAGAACCCGCATTCGCACACACACCATGTGTCTGCCTAAACAATTGCCATTGTGACAAGATGCAGCAGCGTGATCAAAGTCTCAAGTGTTTGCTTTGGTTCATACCGGCTTATTCGGGTGGGAGCTAATTCTAGACCGCACCGCAATGTGGGTATGCGTGTTTGCTTTACAAACTTGTCCGGTGCTTATTGGTTGGTGTGCGGCCTGCGCTCTTCTCCAATGAGGGCCCCCGCGTGGAACCAAACCTCCATTCCAACTCATTCCACACAATACAACACCAGCAGTCCCGATTGCTGATTGGCTCAGAGGAAGGTCTCCGGAGCTCGTGTCAGCCAATCAGCGACCGCCTTGTCGTCGTCCGCGCTCTCTGATTGGCCGAGCGGGCTGTGGGCGTGCTCGTCAATGGTGGACTGCCTCCTGAAGTGGCCCAGTCGCTGGCGCCAGCTGGATGCGGCCACGACCCGCGATTGCTGGCAGAGAATGGGCGTGTGCCCGGAAGAAGGAGCTGCAGCACTCGAGCCGGCACCGCAACCACCAGCACGGGCGCTATAGTGTCTGAGGCGGCTCAGTTGCTGTAGTCGGTGCAGCAGGCCCGCGCGCGCCGCGGGAGCTGGCTGGTGAATTGTCGAACTGGTAGTGGAGACAATGGAAGAGCGTTCCCTGGACAGCTGACGAGTCGGGACCACCTGCAAGGATGAGAGATTGCAGCTAAGAAGAGGTTGCCTCCCTTGTCAGTCGTGTAGGTTGGCAGCAGCGCAGTGGCCTTCCCCCTCAGTAATTATCCAAGCACCTCACCCTTTTCACGTTAACGAAAAATGCAATATTCCACCATCCCATCCCTTCGGACTGGCTAAATTTTGATGAAATGCCCGAAGTCTAGGGAAATGCAAAAAATAAAAACCTGTAGCGACATCTTCTTCGGTATCCTGACTTCGAGCACCGAGCGGGCGTCGTCGACTTGCGAGAAGCTCGCGACTCTCGAGCCCACTGAGAGTCTGCCGTTCCTTTGATGCGCCGCTGCGGAACCCTTATTCATGTCGATTCTTTTCGGGGACATCGCAGCTCCGGGCAGGGTCAGCGTGGAGCCTCCGTTAAATGTCGACTGGTAATTGTTGTTGTTGTTGTTCGTCGCTGGCTGCCTGCTGTAGTTCATGGTGGCCGTGCAGGAGTAGACGGCGCTGGCAGCCGGGCCGCGGCCGTTGCACGCGGCCCGTCCAGAACGGCCGCAGCGACAGCGCAGAACGTTCGTAAAGGCCTCGCGGAAGCGACGATTGAAAATCTGGAATGTGCATGGCAGTGGCTTAGGCTTAGGCTTAGGCTTTTTGAAAAGTGCAACCGCTTTGTGCCCCAATCGCTTTTTGAAATGTGCATGGCAGTGACCAATAAAGGCCGATTTCCAATTGTCCGGCTTCCGGCATCCGGCGGCCGTAAATCGGATGCCGGACAATTGGAAATCGGGTCTTGCCGGACGCCGGAAGCCGGCCGCCGGATGCCGGACAGACATGGCCAACTTTCATCTTTTGCCGTACGGCAAGCTTTCAAACCGGCGGCGAGCCGCGGGTCTCGTACGGATTGCATGCAGTACAGTACTGGCCGCATTGTTTAAACGCCGATTTTAATGTTAAGTGTAGCAGGTTCTTTTAACTTGTAACTCTCAATTCTTTTTATAAAAAAAGTAGCTCAACAACGGTCGAGAACAATAGTAGAGAAAGCAAACGGCTATGGCACTCTGTCGCTGACGCGGGCGCTCTCGCCCGGCCCAGTGTTCAGCAGAAGAAGATGAAACGAAACCGAAACGCCGCGGCACCGCCGCCACTGCGTGCGAGGCGGCTTCGCGGTCCACGCTGCTGACGGCGCCTCTCACAAAACAGTCGCTACGAGTCTGGGAAATGGCGGCGGCAGCAGCAAGGCGGTGGAGCCGGGCTCAGCGTCTACGCCTTCAGCGCCGCCGCTCGCCAGCGGTCAGCTAGCAGCTGCTGAAGTATATTCTCCTCGCTGGAATTATGACTTGTGTTTTGATGAGCTTTCCAATCGCCGCTCAATTTATTTATCTACGTGATCCGCGATAAATGTAGTTTCGTTGAGACCGGTACTTGTTGTCTGTTGTGTGCCGCCGGTTTTGCTATCGACTGGCTGGCCGCCGTTGGTTGACTAAAGAGAAAAGAGCAGGGAAAGCGAATGTTTTTTGTTCGTAGCTTTGCGGCGTTTGCACACTATCCGCATAATAAGCGCTGCATTTCCTTTGTTGTAAAATTGTCTAGATTGCTGTAAAACAACGCGAAATCCAGCGCTGTGCACTGCCAGTTAAAATATTCTAATTGGTACCGTAACTTTCTTATAAGAATTCGGCACGAGACCCGTGCGTATGAAGCTCTCCGTCCGGAAAAGCCGGACAATTGGAAATCGAAGCGTTTGACATGTCGGATGCCGGATGCCGGACGCCGGTGCCGGATGCCGGAAGCCGGTTAATTGGAAATCGGCCTTTAGGCTGGTCGTGGCCTAGAGCCGGCGCCTTTTGGAAACTGTCGTGTACCTGCTGCCTGCTGGCTGCACAATTTCACCCACATGGGTGATGTTGTGTGGTCAGTTGACACCTGACGGCAGCAGGGCACACTGGTAAAAGCGGAAACGCTCAACCAGCTGGGCGAGGTGCCTCCCTTTGGGGAGTGGGTGAAAGCCCCAACCGCTTTTTGAAATGCTTGGCAGTCGTAGAATCAATCGTGCTCGCTCGCTCGCTCCAACGCACGCACGCACGCACGCACGCACGCACTGGCACTGGCACGCAAGCACGCACGCACCACAAGCACGCACGCACGCGCGCACGCACAGGCACGCACGCACGCACGCACGCACGCACGCACGCACGCACGCACGCACGCACGCACGCACGCACGCACGCACGCACGCACGCACGCACAGGCACGCACGCACGCACCGTGTAAATGAGCGGGTTGACGGTGCTGGAGAGGTAGCCTAGCCACTGGAAGGTGCTGACGAGCGCCATGGGCACATCAAAGTCGGTGGGGCCGGCGAAGGCGATGGTGAGGTTGAGCGCGAAGAAGGGCGTCCAGCAGACGAAGAAGCAGCAGAACACGACCGCCAGCACCCGCGTCGCCTTGTGCTCGTTCAGCAGCTCGCGACTGGCGCGCGACGACGGACTCCGACCCAGTCTGCTGGAAGCGGTGACAGCGTACCGCAAACACTTCGTGCATGTGTAGTACCCCCCCCCCCCCCCACCCGCACACCAAACCGTCTCCCCGAGGGAAGGGGGAGGGGGGGAGGATCACGCACGGGTAAGGGGGCCTTCGTGCCAAGAAGTAGCAATGTTGTTGGATTTGGGGCAACGCCAGGAGGCCGTCAATGGCCCATATAGCATACCCACCACCTCTCTCGTCTAGAGCCGCATTAGCAAAAGACATTCGCAAGAACGCCATCTGTCATCTAGGGCAGCGACGGCACGAGAAAACCCATTAAGAAGAAAGTCGTCGACCTAGTGAATCCATGGACTTACAGGTAGATACATACATAGGTACTACAGTTAGAACTACGAATACGCAACGGATGTTTGCTCTGTACCTGGACAGACTCTGCAGCACGCCCTTGGTTCGCCTCTTGATGCTCTCCAGGCGCCTGCGCTTCAGGGAGTCATCCATGCTGCCGACGTCTTCATCCCCCTCCTCTCCCTCCAGGGACGATGTGGCTGCAGTGCTTGCGGTCAAATAGAAACTGCTGGCGATCGAGACTTTGGGCTGCGCGGCAGCGGGCGGCGAGCCGTCCTCGGCTCCGCCACTGGTGGTGGTCGTCACGGAGCGCGTGCAGCTCGACGTCAGCTGCTTGGACGACTGACTGGTGGTGGTGGTGGTGGTGGGCGGCGGACTGGAGACGCGCGCCAGCTTCCGCGCTTGGACGGGTGACTTTGGGGGGAGCTGACGCAGCGAGGAGGTGTCGACGACGCACGAACCCACCGACGCCGTCATCAGGCCCACGCCGATGTCGTTGCCGTGCTGACGCGCTCTGAACATCCGCGACTGTGGCACAGTGGTATGCGTACCTCCATGTTGTCGTTGGATTGAGCAACGCTAGGAGGCCGTACCTATATGTACACAGCATACCCATCATCTCCATGACGCCTTCCCGTCTAGAGTCGCAAAAATTAGCCGAACACATTTCGGGAGAACGCCGTCTGTAATCTAAGGTAGCGACGGCACGAGAAAGTCCATTGAGAGGGAAGACCTCGACCTAGTGGATCCATCAAGAATCGAACCCAGAACCGTGCGAGCGAGAGGTCGATTCTCTACCACTAGGCCATACGTATACACCTGTACATACTCGAGTAATGTCAGTTGAACTCAGTCTGCGTTGCGCATAACTGTACGTACATACGTGACTCTGGGGCCCACAGTGTGGCGTCCTTTATTAACTGTCGCTGTCTTTTTTGGCTCTTAATTGAAAGTATTTGCTAATTACCGGTACCCTCGACTTATGGAGCGCATGCAAACCTCCATTATTTTCATCATGCAGGATGACTGCTGAGCTTTGCAAGTTGCAACAACCAAGAGCGACACATGATGACCTTCAAAAAGTAAGTTTCAAAACTCGATGCCGAAATGATTACAGGAATTTTACTGTTAAGTGTACACCGTGTTGTACAGTGTTCATGTCGTTCAATTAACTCGAGTCCACCCACCAACCTTGCAGTCATGGTCCTCCTGAGGCCTCCTCCATCCTTGTTCTTCCTCGCCTGCTGCAGCATGGCCGCCTGCTGGTTGAGCAGCTTCGTCGTCTTGTAGTAGGTCAAGACCATGATCAGGAACGGGATCAGAAACGCCATGATCGATCCGTAGATCATGAACCATCGGCTGAAGATGGCGCAGCTCCGATCCAGCAGGATGTTGCGGCGATCGATCAAAGCCAGAATGCCGATCGGACAGGAGATCGCCGTGGTGATCACCCAGACGGCCGAGATCTTGAACAGCACCACCTGAACGTTGGCTGTGAAGATTTTTGGTGGACGGTGGACCACAGTTGCTCGGTCGAGGAAATGGTTGTTGCTTGGAAGCTGGGACAACGTTCTGTCGTGCGTCAGGTGTCAGAGCCGAACGCTGCGTTCTGCCAAGTATCGGTCTGATTTCAGAGGTCTTGTTGTGTCGGAGAAAACTTTGGTTTCATAGTTCATGGTTTCGCCGATGTCGTGTGTGCGTGCGTGCGTGCGTGCTGGCATAGTAATTCGCAGTACCTTGACGCTCCTTGTGCGTCCCTTGAGGGGCTGGGAGATGCCCAGGAAGCGGTCGAGGGAGATCACGGACATGTGGACGATGCTGGCGCTGCAGAGGAAGACGTCCGCGTAGACGTAGAGCAGGCAGAGGGGGTAGTCGAACTGCCAGACGCCTGCCAGGGACACGTTTTAATTGTACATGTCAGAGTAAAGTTGACGGAATCCAGGTTGCAGTGGCCCACAGATGTGTCGCAGCACTGTCGTGCCGTTAGTGAGGGGGTGTGTACACGACACGCACATGTACATACGTACGACAATGGTCTCTTGCCGTCTGTTGCAACGAAGCTGCCCACACATCAGCCTTTCTAAAACTTCTCCCAAAAAATGAGCCTCCTTTTCTAGAAATTACCCCTTAACCCCCCCCCCCACCACCACCACATGCGCGCCAAACGAATCAATCAGCTCTATGGGGACAAATTAGAGTGTTTGCGCCAAGACGAATCAATTAGCCCCAGTGGACTATGTACCTAATTAGAGTGTTTCCGGCAATCTTATGGGGGTAGTAGTAGTAGTGCGTATGCAACTAGAGTGTTTCCGGCAATCACTCTTGCGGGGTGACGAGACGTACCGTGGCCGTACTCGACCGAGATGCTGAGCGGCATGACGAGACAGCAGACGAGCAGGTCGGCGACGGCCAGGGAGAAGAGGAAGTAGTTGGTCATGTTCTGGAGACGGCGGTCCGAGTAGATGGCCACGCAGACCATGAGGTTGCCCAGGAGGCCGCCCACGCTGATGGCCGTCAGGAAGGCGAGCACCAGCGCGTTGCCCGAGTCGATCGAGGCCGCCGCCGCCGCGGCGGGAGCCTCGCTAGTCTGGGCCAGGGCCAGCTGCAGCGGCTGCTGGGAGCGTCGCACGATTGCCCAGGCCGTGAAGTTGCCGGAGGCGCGACTCATGTGCTGCTGCTGAGCCACGCCGCGCTGCTGCAGCAGCAGCGACAAGTAGGACATCTGCAATCGCAGCGACTCTATCGGAACGGCACGTCCGCCACCGGCCCACGTGCGATTCGTCATGCTCCGTCCGATTTGTCGCACGGCCCAATACTTCCCAGTCTCGACCTGACACTAAGTAGCGACTCCCAGGCACTACGGACGGGAGGCTCCAAGCCTATTATGGAGGTCTTAAGCCCAGAGGGAAGCAAACGTTCTCAGCGTCCGGGCTAGCGCAGCTCCCTCCACCCCCTCCCTCTTAACTTACGCATCGACGGCCAAAGAAGGCGCATGCGAGTCAATCAGAGTTGGCAGAGGAAGGGAAAGAAATTCTTTTAACCCTACGTCTCCCCAGCCTCCCCCGCCCCGCTCTCTTCTTCACTCCATTCGTTGGACTGAGGCGCTAGAGCAGTACATAGAGGTGACTTTCTGAGACTAGAACTACAATGTATATGCAGCAATCTAGGGGTAGCACGCGATCATTTTGTGAGGTCCGAACAACCAGAGTGGGGCGGTAGGGCGGAATTGTTATAAAAATTCCAGGAAGGAAGCGGACAGGAAATGAGAACAGTTCGCTAAACACCCTCTAGTCCCCCATGCTGTCGCGAGCGACCACAGTGTGCGTTTCAGTGAAACGTACAACTCAAACCACAGTGTATAGATCGTCCAAAAACACCAAACAGGCTATGGTTCTTGAGCTCAACCCAAGACGCCAGTGAAGTACTGTAGGTACATAGTGTAAAAGAAAATTAATGTTGTCGGTATGTTTTTCGTTCGACCTGGGTACATAGAGCTCAGCTATAAGCGGTCGCTAGTTAGGAACGACTGACGCGGGCGCGCTATAGCGTGTCCCTGTATAACTTCGTTGACTTCATCAGCGCTCGCTGCTTTTAATCAAGCCAACTACTCGATAACTTGTTGTCTCCCTGCTGGAAAAAGTGGTGAAACTCACCACTGCGCGTGTACAACTTCCCGTTCCTACTGCGTTGTACGTGAAAATTCGCGCAACGCAATGACTCAGAAACTAGTGGTGGGTTCCAGAAACATGCATATAGTCGGGGGCTTGCCAAAATGGAGCTACACGCACGCACGCACGCACACACGGCGCGCAGTGACGTCAGGTCACGGCCAGTTGCCCTCGACAAATTGGCCTGTGCTGTTCCCACAAGAAGAGACATCCATGCAACGCGGCACAGCCGTTGGGACAGGTTTACCGATAGGTATGGCACGCACACACACACACACACACACACACACACATGAACTGCCGATTAGTCCCACTGGAGTGTCGCATATATATAGCACAATCTCACATGCAGAGCGCACGCACATCACTTCACTAGCAATTTTCTAAGTCACTCCGGAAAACGAACACTCTCATATGCACTGTATGCAAAGGCGCTTCGAACGATGAGAGAAGCGCAGCTGAAGACCTAGCTAAACAGGGTGACCCACGTTGCTTGAGCCAACTTTGGCAACGTGTCGTTTGTGTCTCCATGGTCAATTTCATCGCAACTCTCGGGAGGGAAGAGATCGTCAAATTTGACCATAGCTCAGCATGCGTTTATGCGTGTGCTGCGTAGATTGCAAGCGCAGATTACCGCATAGACAGGCCAGGGGAAGAAAGTCCTACGAACCTCAACGAGTGCACGTTGTCAAGTCTAAAAACTGCTTCTTGAGACCTCTTTCTGCTTCTCTGGAATTTTAGTTTTCAAATGAATTTTTATAATGGCTTTTCTATTCCTTTCCAAGACTAATGTTCGTCCAGCTTCAGCCACTTTCGCCCAAATTTTAATTTGGTTTAACGCACGTACGTAACAGTACGTAACCAAAAAAAGCACGCAAAGTTGTTCGTGTTAAAGCAAAACTTTTTTGAATGAACGAAAATGTGGGTGAAACTTTGCACTTATCTAAGTAATGGATTGAAGCATATCATATTAAAATTTCAACGCAATTGGACCATGGAGACACAAATGGCACATCACCATCCATGGGCCACCCTGTACACACCTACGGTACCTATTTGCGCACTGCGTGCGTGCGTGCGTGAGTGCGTGCGTGCGTGCGTGCGTGCGTGCGCGCGTGCGTGCGTGCGTGCGTCGTGCGTGCGCGCGTGCGTGCGCGCGTGCGTGCGCGCGTGCGTGCGTGCGTGGCGTCGGGAGAGATTCATTCAAGGCACACACACTCAGCGTCGGCGTTCCAAATTCAAAAGAAAAGGCGCAGCGGGAGTGTCATGCATACCTGTAACCGGGTCTGAAATAAGGGGGGGGGGGAAAATGGCCGAATTCTGGGGGATGGTCCAAAAAGTGAGGGGGGGGGGGAGGGTAGCTGGCCATTCTTTGAATTATGCTGGTATTTTTTGGTCAAAAATGGGTATAAATAGGGTCTAAACTGTGTTATATTTAGCTGTTTTATGGTCGTGTAACACAAGAAGAATACAATGCAAAAGAATACAAGAAAAGTATTGAAATACACTAACGTTTACTTCACTTTTATCGTTGTAGACAGGGTGAAAATCCCTTGGGATCATTCTGGGGGCTTGAAGGGGGGAGGGTGGGTGTTGGAACCTCCTCCCCAGTTACAGGTATGTGTCATGCAGCGGACACCTTACGTAGGGCGTTCCAAAATACAATGTTACGTCTCCAGACAGTATTCCACTCGTTGTGTGCGGATCATTAGACATAGTGCAGTCGGGCGAAGCGTTTACGAACGGTCCTGATAATGACGCAGATTGGGCTGCGTGTGCGTAAATCATTCATTGAAAGAGGAAGAGGCACGAGAGTCGAGAGACAGGTGCGAGCGCCCGCATAGGCAAGTCGCACGTCCTCCCTGCATGACAGTAGAGGTCCCGCTGGACTTTAATTAGTCTAATTGCAGCGCCGGACGAGTTGGATTATTGGACACGTTATAGCGGAGTCGAAAATACAGTCAAGTACCTAAGTGGTCAGGCAGTGGCGAGATCGGGACAGCTTGCCAATCCCAAGAGCTATAAAAGTGGTGGATGTGTCGGAGGCGAAGAGTTTATACTCCCGGTTTTGAATGGGCCGTGTAAAGGCCGTCACACGTTCACTCGGCACGTGGGAGCGCCCTGATAAACCGATTGCGCCAAGAGGGCACTCAAGGGAATTGAATCTTTTACATCCGTGGGCGCGCGAGGGACTGCAAAATGTGATAGAGCCTCACTCGTTGTATACGGGCCTTATGTGCGAACGCGGTCAACAACTGACTGAGTAAAACCCCTTGTGGGCACACAAATATTGCTCAAAAATAGCACAAAGTCTGAGATAGCGAGCGTACCAATTCGAAACTTTCTGGGCTGACTCACTCCCCAACCCAACCCCCGCCCCAACCTCTAAGAAGAACCTACCGAAATAAAGATGTGTGAATCCTGCACTTGCAATACAGGGGAAGAGAGTGGCGACCTTGGCAGAATCGCGGAAGTACATACGTACAGTAGGAAATAGAAGAAGCCTTTGGCTGTAGGACTTCGCGCTCGACCGAAATTGTGAGGTTGGAGCTGGAGTGGAGATGACTAACAGATTTCCGCGCTACTTCGCCTGGCTGCGGCTGCCTTCGTAGGGCCAGATGCCTTCGGCGAGTGTTTACGACACTGGCGCGGCTGCATTGTCTCGTGGTTCGGGGCGCGATAAATTGAAGCGTTTTTGCCCACTGCCGATTCGGCCGGACGGTCGCGCGGCCCATTCCGGGAAGCAGGCGGATGGGGGATCCCAACCCCCTCCCAATTCTCCCTCCCGGGCTTTATGAAGAGCCCACCGTTCGAAGGAATAAATGGCCCGCCGGCTGCCAGTGCAGCGTCCTCCGCTTTATGACCCCCTTCGCCCGCGGGAGCCGACGCAAGCGTGCCAAAGATGAACGGAAAACAAAACGAGAATTTAGCCGAACCTGGGCGGCGCGCCAGTGGAAGGTGTCATGTACACATAGGTACCTACGTTCTCGATTCGAAGATTGGTGAAATCCCGGGATCGCCAGAGTTGTCCCGCCCGGGAGGGGGCGGGACGAAGCGGTTTTTTCAGGACGGCAAAAGTGCGAAGCGGGGCATGCGCAAGCTAATGCGTAGAGGGTACGTGACGGCGTAAGCCTGAGGCCGATTTGGGCACACGAGAGACTGATTTCCCAGGGGCGCGGCTGGGCGCGTTCCTCGCTTTTCGCGCGAGTCACTTGGCTTTCGCATCGAGTTCGACTGCCCGAAGCTCGGGGACGGGAATGAATGGGCCGATGCCACGGCCCCTCCCACCCACCGCTCCTTTTATACCTCTTCCCCCCCCCCCTTCACGGGGCGTCGAGTGGTCGAACGCCAGCCTCTCAGGCGGTTCTATCGCTTTCAAGGCCGCATCGCTCTACGAAGGCAGACCGAACGCACGGATGGGCGAAGCGGAGCCCGCAAGTGGCGAGAAGCCGCTCGGGTTACAAATGTACACCCCCCGAGGCCCTATACCTCGCCCGGACGGCGGTGGTGAAGGAAATGACGTCTATACGTCTCGACTTTGATGGACGCCGAGAGACGGAGGATTCTCGCAACTTTAGAAATATGCAAAGCCAAGCGAATTGTTGAGAGAGGGGTGATAGCGCCGTGACCAATTAGGCACAAAGTACCGACGCAAATCGGGCGCCCATTGGGTACAGGTGTACCCACGCACCTAAAGTACCATCCGTCGCTTGCACGAATGCATGTACCTTGTATGTAGGCATATGAATGCTCACCTACACACGTACCTACACGTACAGGTGCATGCCGGAAATACTCCAATAGTGTCCAAGGGCTGGCCACAACGGTGGCCTCACCTGCTGAATTCAACGTTGGGTTCTCATTCTCATTTCTCCTGCTCAACAAAGCAACTCCAGTCGCCGAGTTGTAGGAGCTCTCAAGTCGCCTCAAATTTGCAAACAACTTGAACTGACAGCAGCACGCTGTGACTGACGACTGACTCACCACATGATGAGTCTCGCCAGCAACCGCATATCGTGTGCCATCCGACATCATCATGCCGCCATGTATCAGAGGATTGGGCTGCGTTGCTGAGCTGAGGGCCTAGGTCAGATTCCATCAATTCGAAATTTATTATGAATTTTGCTGCATTCACGAATGGTGCATTGCAGTTTTAGTCTATTTTGTTTGTGTTTAAAGTTCAAACATTGTGCTTGTGTTTTAGCGAAGGGCCGCAGCAAACGATCAGCACTCAAAGGCAAAGATTCGAATTCACCTACCGCCGAAGCGTTGGTCTTGCGGTTGGGGCAGTGCGCTGCAGCGCGCACGCTTCCGGGTTCGGTTCCTGCACGGGCGCAGCGTTCCTCTTCCCTCTTCTTCGTAGTTACTTTAACTCCAAGCAATCCAATAACCCGTCCACGTGTATGCGTTTCTCGCAGCGTCCCCCATCTTCGCAACAACTGGGCGGACGCGGCTTTGAAAGGACTGACTCCTCAGCGACAAATGTATCTCAAAGGCACATTGATTTTCTTTCTCCACTCGCCCTCGGTCCCGGCTCTGTGTGACAGCACAAAAGCGGTCGTCGCTTAAGCCGCAACGACTGGGCGCTTATGCAATAATTGACGAGTCAAATAGACCCGGGGGTGGCAGACGGGTCAGCGAGGTGTGCCTATTAAAAGTTGCCATTTGCATTTATAGTGCGCGCAATTATATAGTTCACGGCAATTGAACACTTCTTCCCCAGCCACACACACTCTCGCACTCTCATACAGGAAATGAGCTTGTGAAGGCTATATTTGTGACTGCCAACAATAAACTCCCTACTCGTCCCCCAGTCACGCAGGTCGTTTGCATCGGTTTTGTTTCTGTTGCGTGCGTTTGAGAACTTTGCACTCGTTTAGAGACGTTTGTGTACGTCAGACGAATGCGCAAACAAGTGGGCGTGTGACGACAGTGAGGCACCGCAATTTATTTAAACCAGCAATAAGATTAATACACACGTATGTAGATACAACCGTGTGTCTTTGCGCCCAGGCTTAAGTCTAAGCAAGTTCTAGGCCTAAGCCTAAGCCTGAACTGAACGAACCCTAAGCTACAGCACCTTTCCAATGGGCGCGCCTTTCGACGTGTGCGCCTTTAATGTGTGCCCCTTTCTACTGACACTCCTCTATACAAAGACGTACATCCACCTAACTGCTACAAATACCACCCAAAACAAGCAATGCCCTACCGACCGTTACCCTGTAACTTGATCTAGGCGCGCTTCACTATCGACGCAGATTTTGCTCATTCTGTTTCTGTAGGCCAACACCGATTTACTAATGATTAAAGTGCGCCGGTTTGTATAAACGTCTCGGCAGTGGGTGCAGTGCGGATTCCAAAGCAAACGACTGCTTGTTCCAGTCTGCCATGCCCGTGCCAGTTGGGTGGGACCGTGGAAACACACTCTTCACATATGCGCAGTGCGTGTCGTGCGTGTGCGTCCCTCTATCATGAACAACAACGCGTCGTCGCCCCCGCCGCCGGTGCGCATAGGCGTCCAGGTGCTCGAGCCCTACGTGATGGGCTGCGTCGAGGTCACGCGTAGTCTGCAGCCAGCCCTCCAGTGCCCGTTCGCGGGCATCGACGCGTCCACGATGCTGAGCATCCTCTCGGTGGCCGGCCTGCGCTACGAGCTGGCCTTCAAGTCCGATCTGCAGCGAGAGTGCGCCGACAGCTTCGCGGAAGGCGGTGGCGGATCCAGAAAGTTTTTTTTTCGGAGGAGGGGAAGATTTTGGATTTCGGCAATACTTTGGGCACCCAATAGGTCTATTATTGACAAGTTACAAAAAAATGAGCGTCGTAAGCGATAATTTTGCGATTTTCAAGCACCTGCACGCATTTTTTATGCGGAAAAGTACCTACATAAGTTCGCTAGGCACGTTTCTTCCACCACGGCCCAGCCCTTCCCCCCCCCCCCCCTAGGGGCGGGGAATTCCCCCTTCCCCCACCCTGGATCCGCCACTGGCCGAAGGCCGGGCAACGAGCACCGAAGCAGCGCTGTTGGACTGCATGCACGAGGGCCGAGTCGACATGCTCCTGCCCATGCAGAGACTGACGACTGAGCTGCTGGAGAGATTCGACATGGCGGACACGCTTG
>JASAMY010002889.1:0-53562 GCA_030248085.1 Paralinhomoeus sp. GSCO2_6 | reverse complement strand
ACATCATCAGGTATGGGCTCGATCGACGCTTTCACGGAAAACGCATGCAATGTATGATCCGCACAAGCCTATGTATGGGCATTGTCAGTTGGGAGCAGAGATAGGTACAGATAGAGATAGGTGTAGTTAGTCTGATGGGGACGAATTAATTAAGTAAGACGTGGCACCCTTTTAGCGTATTGTGTTCGGTGGACCCCATGCGGTGTGATGCGGTTCGGTGTGGCAATCTCAAGAGTACATAGGAAAAATGATTGGCTAATGGATTGACTATATATTCCCCTCAAATAGTGCTCCATCTCCAATGGTAGGCAATCTCCATCTTCATCTCCAAAACTGGTGGCCGAGCGTTGAAGATACGGGACCCGGGCCGGGGTACTATGTATTGGAGAATCACGGTAGCTGTCTTTTCCGTTGCAATACCTGCGCAACAAGCACTCTTTAGATGCGAAGAACAAGAATGGGGATTTACTGAAACCGTCGACACGATGGCGTCAAAGAAAACGTGCACGCAAACTGTAGGAATACGGACGTGGTGGGATTACGGTGCGTTGAGCCCAGATGGGCGGCGTCACAGACTCTCTACTGGCGACGCCTTTTGAAGCGACCGGTGGGTGGAATACGAAAACTGGAATACTGTAGTACTTCTGTTTTCCCACTTATTTTACGGTAGTATAGGTAGGTATCTAATTTGTTGGTTTCAGGGACAGCGCTGTTTGTTTGGTTGTTATTTTATTATTCTTTTAACAAGGGTGCCCTGTGTGCCAATGGACAGATAGAGAGCTTAAACGCGCATTTCAGCTGCTCCTAAGATGAAGTTATTAAAACATACTAAAACCTTCGTTTGAAGCACGAAATTCGAATGTTCTAGGCTTGTCAAGTGATATGTACCAGTACCAATAACTCTCTAATCGTTTTGCAAATATCACGTTCCATTGAACGATTTCTTCTGCTTTCGTCGTCTAGGGGAGCGCGCGATGTCGAAGTGGATCATTGAGAGCGGCAGCCCTCTGAGTGGGCCGGGCCGCGTTTCGGGGCGGCCCTGCAGCTCGACTGGAACTACTACCACTTCCACGAGCTCACCATCCGCGACAACTTCTGGACGGGCCTGGACGTCGTCTACAACGACCTGGCCCGCAAGCCCAAGATCGCCCAGTCGACATTCGTCAGGAACAGGAGGCACGGCGTTCGATTACGCTCCGTCGGAATCACTATCGAAGAGGTACGCGAACGGAGAAGGAAATCTGAGAATGCCACTTCAAAAAATAATGAAAGGCGACTTTGTTTCTTTGGAATCATGGCTGCAGCCGGGATTTAGAGATCTGGGGTCGGATGGGAGACTCCTAGCAGTTCTATTGGAGAATTGTGGAGCCGAAAATTCACAAACAAAATGTTTCTCAACTAGTATACACGTTTATACTGCCAATGTGTAAGAACTGTTGCATCTGACTGGGACAGACTTACCCGCGAGCGCACGCACACCTACAGAGTATGCAAACTGCAGGCGGACATCAGTGACAACGGCAACGCTGCGATACGGTACAATCCGATTGTGTCGGCCTCTCAGCAAAAGGACATCGTCACCTGGCTCGACAGACAGTCAGTCGCTGTTTGTTGTTTTGCAATCGCAAAATATTATTGACAACATTTGAAAGTTTGTTACACTTAAAGACTTTCTACAACCCCTTTGCGCAAATGGAGCTGACTTCAGGGAGACGGACGAGTCGCTAGCGGCGAAGCAGATTTATCAGATTCCCCGTAGCGAATTCAGCTCCACTCTCGGCTCGGACTTCTACTCGCGAATGTTCTTCATGGCCGTCGCCAATGCGGACTGCCCACTCGGTAGGAATTCCAGAAAAGTTACATGTACCTATGTAATAGTAATAATTTGTCTGACTTACTACACCTGTCTTCTACAACAAACCAGGTTGAATTGTTCAGAGCCGAGGACGCCTTGCAGTTGGCGAGCTGAGGTGAGGGCCCGGGACGCGCCGCGAGGAAGGATCGTCGTCCAGATCGGTGAATCGTCCCAGCAATCTCAGGTACCTCGGTTGCACTGCGTGCGTGCGTGTAAGCGTGCGTCGCGAGTGACGACGCGAGTTTCCCGCACGCATACAAATGCATTCATTCTAAACAGCTCCACACGCTCCCTGTCAGCCCTGCAATTGAGCTGCCGCACACAGTTGAATGGCACCGTTTTTCAGCGACGAAAACATGGCGTTCGACTTGTGCGGCCGCTTGGACGTACGCGGGGATCTGATCGAATTCCCTCCTGAAATCCTACAGTTCCAGCGTGTCCATGACCTACACCAGAAGTCGGGGCCCACCGCAACTCGTTGTGCTTCTGCTCTATTTTACCGGTGAGGATGAGTATAGCTATAGTATAAATGTTTCTATCGAGCTATATTCTTGGTGGGTGATGGGGACTGTTTGGTTTTGAACTTTTTCCTTCGGATAAGCTCTGTTCATGCAGCTCACTTCTGTTTGACGGGCTGTGCTTATTGACCCCTTCGAAAATAAGTGCTCTCTTTGTGCCGCTAAGGATTGGGCAACGGGGAGAGTGGTGGGACTACCGTTATCCCTATACGATCTCGCCCTCACAATTAGCTCCTTCTCAATTACAGTCAGGATCTCCAAAAACGTTTGAGCTTATCCCCCCCCCCCCACTATTGTAATTAGCACCTCCTTAAATGGGCCATCTCCCAATCATTTCCAGCGTTTTTGTATCTGTATGTATGCATGTATATGTACGTAGATATTATGTATGTGTGTGTGTATGCGCTGGTATGTGTCGGAGGGTGTATGAAAAGGTGGACAACACAAGCGCGCGCGTTGCGAATGCGCACAACACCTTGCAGCCTCCTCGAACGTGGACCGATTCGTGCACGTGTACCGCACGGAGATAGCGAACAACCAATACGGCCTCTCTTCGCTCCATTACTCCAACTTCTCCCATTCCGAGGACGGCAGTCTCGCAATCGCTGGAGCGCAGAGAAGGTCTGGCTCCAAAAGGTCCACTTCACCGGCAATGAACACGCCGTCATCTGGGTGAACGGACCTCCGAAGGACGTCCACCACCATAGCCCCATCGCAGAGGTGCGTTTTGAGGGCGAGCGCTCCTTTTTGAGATGTGCTCGTATATTTACCTATGACGGCCTGGGCGCTTCAAACTGGGGGAGGTCTCTTGTAGAAATCTCCCTCTACCTAGGGATGATTTAAGGGCCATTATTAAGGGCCATTATAAGGGAATTTCAGCTAGGTACTCTTTTTTTATAGTTTTTATATCTAGTACCACATCGACAACTGCTCGATCGTGGGGAACAAGGGCAGTATAATCGAAACGCATCGCGACCTCCACAGCTCGGCCAACGTCTTCAAGTGGAACGTCTGGTCCTCCACCGTCGCCCACAACCCCCAGGGGGGCGTCGCCATCCGCCTGCCCGACACCTACGACCTCAGAAGCCTCAAACGCCACTCCTTTCAGGTTTCGTTTGATTATATTTCGTTCTTGTTGTTCTCGCTGTTGCACTCGAGACGACGCACTATTTTAGTGTAAATTGGCGCTTTTTAAATGGCGCGAATGAAACCGTTTTCTCTTGTCATTCAGGTGACGGAGAGTCGCTCTCTCTACAACGGCGAGTTCTCGTTCGAGCTGTCCGGGTACCACGCCTACGTCAATATCTCCTCCAACAATTTCACCAACAACGTGGGCAGGACTGACAAGGAATTCATCACTATCAGCGGTATACTGGCGCTTGCATACACAGACAGGCGGGCTCTGCGGGCACAGCACGCACGCACGCACGCACGCACGCACGCACGCCGCATGCACGCACGCACGCACGCACGCTCAGCGATGGCGCAGGCATGGAGAAGGAGCTGCTGTTCGAGCGTAACCGCGTGGAGCGCTGCTCTGGAGCCTGGATGCTGCGTCTGCGGACGCGCAGTCACTACGTCCGCTACTCCGCCCGTCAGCTGCCCGCCTTCGTCCGCTACAACTGTATTTTTACAGAAATGAACCCCCGGTTCCATCCCGATCCCGCCGAGCATGGAGAGGACCATGAACTGATCTGTGGCGTGAGCGGTTGCGCCTAGGTAGTTTATTTGAATTGAACTGGGTTTCTTGAGCCCACTTTCCAAGTGTCAATATTGCAGGTGCATACGGTATACACTCTCAGCAGAATTATGTGACTACAGTGTTCAGAAGGATTGTTTGTCTCGTACTTTGTGCTTGT
This sequence comes from Paralinhomoeus sp. GSCO2_6, assembly GCA_030248085.1. Classification (NCBI taxonomy): domain Eukaryota; kingdom Metazoa; phylum Nematoda; class Chromadorea; order Monhysterida; family Linhomoeidae; genus Paralinhomoeus; species Paralinhomoeus sp. GSCO2_6. The sequence goes on along the minus strand of JASAMY010002889.1, from coordinate 49,330 downwards.
TTTGAATCAAATCTCTGAAATTGTTCAGTTCTCGGCGTTCCCGCGGAGTTACACGCTGAGCGTGGAGGGCGTGCAGGCGGTGGGCGTCCACTACAACCGATTCTTCAATCCCAACATCGACTACGAACTACTCTGCGGCCTGGAAGGTTCATTGAGTGAACGAATTGCGTGGGACCCATATATTCGGATAAGTGATGTTTTGGTGTGGGGTGAGCGCGCCGTTCCCCTGTTCAATGTATCGATGTCAACCGGCATAGTTATCTAGGATGGTACTACAAGTAATGCAGATCCGTCTGCAGGATAATCCGTGCCAGTGTTCTGTTCTATGTACCTACACTAATTCCGGTGACCACAGAAGTCACGGCACAACAACTTTCCAGGTCTGCCATTGACGGAGTCTCTGAACGTCTCCTACAACCTGGTGGGGCGACAGGACGCGCGGCGGGGTGGCGCAGAGGGTGTTCGATTTCGACGATTGGAATTCCCTCAGCCTGTGTGGCTACAATCCCTTCTACGTTACCCCAGAGAAGACCATCGACTGGCTGTGGAAGCCTTCCGACGTTCGTTCGTCCGTCCGTCCGTCCGTCCGTCCGTCCGTCCGTCCGTCCGTCCGTCCGTCCGTCCGTCCGTCCGTCCGTCCGTCCGTCCGTCCGTCCGTCCGTCCGTCCGTCCGTCCGTCCGTCCGTCCGTCCGTCCCTCCATCAGTCCGGCCATTTTTCCTGTCCTGTATATTTGTCACTCAACCAACCGAACAATAAATAGCCTCATTCGACCCCATGGAAAACCTATTGTCGACCTATCACCATAAATCCTGTTCAGGGCCAGACGGACAACCTACCGTTTGTCGAGCCTGACCCACTCGACCTACGCGGTCGGATGACGCAGTCGGCAACGTTGGACCGCAAGCTGGAGCGATGGGGCGAGTTTCCCAACGACCTCAAGCCTGAAAGACCTTACTTTATTAGGTCCGACCTGACCATCATGCCAGGCGCCACGCTCACGATTGAGGTTTGCAGCTTGGAGTGTTTTTGATGTTGAGTGTGGGTAAGAGGAGTCCATAAAATGGGATTTCCGCTACTACATTGTACTTTACTCGACTTCAAAAAAGGCACGAAGTGCGTCGCAATAGACGTGTCATTTGATTCGCTCTGTATAAAGGCACAATAGCAGGACACATCACGCAGTACAATTTTACAGCAAAATATTGTTTACAATGAAGGAAGCACACGCACATTTATTCGAGAAAAGTTTTGCTTGTTGAACGTCACATCAGGGCTCCTAACTGTAATTTCACGAAATGCTGAAACATTCACAAGCGATTGATTTATGCAGGCGGGCGTGGAGGTGCACATTTACCCGCACGTGCGCATCCTCGTGCTGGGCAGTCTCATCGCCAAGGGATCGAGGAATCTGCCGATCAGATTCAAGCCCATCAATCGGACGGAGTTGGCGCAGATCAACTCGCTGCTTTCCCACAACCACCGTCTTGACAACAACAACAGGTGGCGTGTGAACTGGTTTTGTGCCAACACTTAAAAATGTTGCGAAAACTGCTCAAATATTCGCGCGCTTGATAGAAACAGTGTTCGGCTGTGTCATCATCAGCACCAGTAAAAAGTCGGGACTCCTAATCGTAGTTTACTGTTTATTGTTTTTCATTTGCAGGGTGAAACGCGACGACGTCGTTTACCGCAAGTTTCCCCTGTTGAGAAGGCAAGATTCATTCTATCAGAAGTTTGACACGTACCTCATCGACGGCAACGACACGAGCAATGGCTACCTCGAGATTTGGAATGCCACGACTGGTGGGGCGCACGCACGCACGCACGCGCGCACGCACGCACGCACGCAGACACGCACGCACGCACGCACGCACGCACGCACGCACGCACGCACGCACGCACGCACGCACGCACGCACGCACGCACGCACGCACGCACGCACGCACGCACGCACGCACGCACGCACGCACGCACGCACGCACGCACGCACCGGCACGCACGCACGCACCGGCACGCACGCACGCACGCACGCACGCACGCACGCTCGCACGCACGCACGCACGCACCGGCACGCACGCACGCACGCACAGTAGCCGCGCTTAGGCGAGATGGTGCCCGTGTGCGACCGTCAGTTCACGGAGCGGAACGCGCAGGCGGTGTGTCGAGAGCAGGGCTATAGAACGTCGAACGTCTACGTCTTCGTCGGCGCCCGCTGGAACTGGGATCCGCGGGTCAGACTGATCCGATCCTACGCGGAGCCCCGTCAGTGTCTCGGCCACGAGAGCCGCCTCAGCGACTGTCAACTGAGACTCAGCGGCGATGAAGATCAATGGTGCGTAGCTGGGAGATCTGGATAGGGATATGAATTGTCCCTGTGAGGATGGGGTTGGGGGGGGGGGGGTAGGCTTTGAATCGGTACATAATTGTCGAAAATACAATGGAAGAAAGCAAGAAAGGCGAGTGTGTATGTAAGCTACCGGCTTGGCTCCAAAGCAGCACATTCCACGTGCGCTATTTTTTGGCGTTCACTACCAACACCAGCAGCAGCCAAGCCATCAACACTTTTTTTGTAGTTTTCCAGGGACGTTTGCCGTTTGCAAACGCTTGGATTAGTAATCAATGATTTCCGATCGAAGACAGAACTGATGCAGTGGTAACACGATGTAGTTTTTAGTTGTCTGTGAAACATGTGTCACATTGCACTCTATTAATATTTTGCGACTGTTTGGTATCCGTCACCTGCCCAGTATTTGTCCACCTGCAATGTGTTTATGTACATAGGGTATATAGGTAGCGATGTCAGTAAAAACAAAAAGTTGGACATCAACAAGTAAAAATACTTTATTAAAACTGTAAAAAAAAACAAACACTTTTCAATAATTAAGTCGACAGTACGATTTTTTAATTAATAATAAAAAGTCAATTGACTTAAAAAAACGTTTTCGGCTTCTTTAATAATTAAAAGTTGAAAAAAATAAGTTTACAGGCTTTTTACTGACATCGCTTCGCTACATATATACAGGTGCATTGCACTCTCTACCCTGTTCGCCTGTCAGGCGGAAGGAGGAGAGGAAGATGCGCCTTTCGATGGTTATCGATGCTGCCGTCTTATTTTGAAAAGCGAGCACCGTTTTCTGGCCATTTCCAGGCGCTGCGTGGACTCCGAGCATTTCGTGTTCGTTCACTGCGGCGCGAGCAGACAGCTGCCCAGCGAGTACGTCGCCCCCTTCGGAGGCATCATGTTCGCCGGTCCAGACATCGGCGCAGTCGACAACCAGCAAGGCGAGTCCTCTAGACAAGAATCTATAATAGAAGCCCACTCAACCACTGCAAGCAGCTCCTGGAGTTGCCAGTCAACACGCCCCCCCCCCCTTAAATCTACGCATTTGACATGGTTGGCGGCCCCAACGCCGTAAAAATCATTCAGAGAATCAGAGAATGATCAACGTTGCTTGTCATTGTCTCGAAGTTTAAAACCTTTCAGCGTCGTCGGAGCTGTCGTTCGTGGAGGTGGTGGGCGGGGGCGCGGCGCACGCGGGCGACCGACACAACGCCGCACTGACCGCCGTCGGCAGGCGCGTCGCGCTCAACGAGGTATGTATGTACATTGTACATTAGTAGGGATGAGCATGGGCCGGGCCGTTTTGCGGGCCGGGCCTGCGTTTTGAGGGTGCGGGCCGGGCCGGACGATCTTGGCTGGCCAACGTAGATAGCCACCTACGTAATGCATTGCAAGTATCGGCGACTATTCTGCACCGTTTTAGCGACGTTGCATTCTACGACGCGCGTCTTTCGCGCTCAAATGGCGCAAAGGCCGTAAAATGGTTGTGAACTGCGATTCTGAGAGGTGGATGCGCCACTCCGTTAAGTGAATCCCGCAAATTGGCATACGATATTTCAGTAAATTGTATACTGTAGTGACTGTACTTATTTCGTGGGGCGGGCCGGGCCGGGCCGGGCCTGCGATATTGAGCAGTTGGACGGGCCGGGCCGGGCCAGGCCTGCATTTTGAGGGTGCGGGCCGGGCCGGGCCGGGCCTGCGATATTGAGCAGTTGGACGGGCCGGGCCGGGCCAGGCCTGCATTTTGAGGGTGCGGGCCGGGCCGGGCCGGGCCTGCGATATTGAGCAGTTGGACGGGCCGGGCCGGGCCAGGCCTGCATTTTGAGGGTGCGGGCCGGGCCGGGCCGGGCCGGGCCTGCGATATTGAGCAGTTGGACGGGCCGGGCCGGGCCAGGCCTGCATTTTGAGGGTGCGGGCCGGGCCGGGACGGGCCGGACTATCTGGCGGGCCGGGCCGGCCCGAGATGTGCAGGCCCGTGCTCATCCCTAGTACATACAGTGTACATGTAGGTATATACCGAAAAGTGCCCTCCCTCTCCAATAGTGGGCCACCTATCCAGTAGTGCCCCAGGGGTGAAGAGTCGAAGATTGAAACAATAGTACTCCTTTGGTATTGTTGGGGAATTGGCGTGCATCATACATTGTACACGTGGCGTGCCCTGTACTTGCTGTACACATGCCTTCTTCTTCTTGCACCAAGCCCCTGTAGAACTGTGTTCGTCGCGTACAGCCACAACACCCAGAAAAGTTTTGCTCCAGCCTTAGGCTTTGCTTGTCGCCTTAAGGCTGCCGCGTCTCTCTTACAGGTGAACATCACGCTGAGTTCCCGCGACGGCGCGCAGTTGGTGGCGACCGGTGGCGGTGAGGGTCGGCTGTCGCTGTCGCGCCTCAACATCTCAGACAACGCGGGAGTGGGACTCAGCCTCCTCGCGCTCTCTGCCGCCGGCGCAGAGGCCGCCTCCGCGCCGCCACTGCCCAATGGACGACAGAACGGTAGGCGCTCGCTCCCATCTGCCACACTCCCGATTCACCTACAAGCATACACGCGCCTCTGCCCACATATTGAAACGCAGTTCTAAATATTCAAAAGTGCTTTTGAAGAAAATGCATGCGGATTCACGTATCGGTGTCGGTATGTGATTAAATCTATTATATTGTGCAAGCTACACCACGCATTACTGCGACTGCTCTGCACGATGCGCAAATGTTTCAAGGGGCATATTTATGTATCTCCTACTACATGCATTTTTTCATTAGTGCGAGCGGCTTTTCCCATATTGCCAGTGCGACATTTTCCTTTCCCACTTGCACTGGAAAGTTGTGTATACAATACTGATATTGGTATACATTACTTTGGAAGTTTAAGGTGCAGGTGGCCCGTTCGCGAACGTCACCTTCGGCTACGACCTTTACGGATGGCTGTCCATCTGCTCGACGCAGAAAGAGATTGCCGTCGACGAGAGGTCTCTTATCGATTGTTTTGTGTTGTTTGTTGAGCTGCGTCAAAACTCTTTCAAATATGCAATGTAAAAAAAACGTTTACTCTGTCTGTACATACACTCTGTCTCTCAAGCGGAATCTGTAAACATGATTTACAGATACTCGAATAGGGCTGACGGCGATAGAATCTCTTCACAATACGATGGCTTGTTTGAGTGACTTGATAATCATCGCTTCAACCGACACAATCCGGTTCAATCCGGTTTCAGAGTGGTGCTCTACTACAAGTACGACTCGTTGGCGGTCGACTGCGTGAAGGTGTTCACGCTGAAGGGAGCCGGGGGCAGAATCGCATTCCGACTGCTCACCGGCAATCTCTACGATCCGCGCGATCGATCGGGCAGACCCGATCACCTGACCTTCTACAGCTCGGCTGATCTGAGCCAACAGTCGCTGATCGGTGAGCGAGCGCCAGTTCTTATTGTATTTGGGGCAACGCTAGGAGGCCGCCAATGGCCATAGCATACCCAACTCCTTGATGCCTGCCTGTCTTGGCGCACGGTAGGTAAATTAGCCACGAGAGCCGCCATACACATTCAGAAGGCCACCTGCAATCTATTGTAGTGGCAGCGCGAGAAACTCTATTGACAGGCAAGTTCTCGTTTATGATTCCATCGAAAATCGAACACAGACCGTGCGCGCAAGAGTCCGATTCTCTACCACTCGGTCTTCCACTGCCCAGTACTTTAGAAGCAGTACCCGCACCGCACACTGTGCATGCGGTTTTGAACGACCAATTTGAGTCCCCGTTTTTTTTTTCTCTCCAATTTAATACCTCTTTATTAATTTCAGCAAAGCTGAGCGGAAATTCCCCTCGGTACGGCCAGGGAATAGAGAGCTCGGGCGCCACCATCGCCGTTCACATGCGCGCCACCGCCGCCAGCGGCAATTTCGGATTCGTCGCCGAAGTCGTCGCCATGCCCTCGTCTCCCCTAGCCTGTGAGTCGTCCCCATCTTTGCCAAACCCGTTTCTAAGCGGGTTTACGGTGTGTGCAGCGCCTCTGGAGCGCGTGGAGTTGCGCGACTCGCGACTGGAGCGCAACGACCGCGGCGCCTTCCGACTGGCGGCCGCGGGCGACGCGTCGCTGTCGGTGGACGTCGACCGCTGCTTCCTCGCCCGCAACGGCTACAACGTCCTCGGCAACTTCAGCACCGCCCGCGCTGCGCTCGACGTCACGCTGCGCAATGCACAGGTGCGCTTCTGCACGCGCCACTCTCCCGCAAGGCACGCACGGACACGCACCGAGGCGAACCAGCACGGAGGGGCCCACACCGGCACGCACGCACCCACAGACAACCCATGCCTGAGCATCGCACGCTGAAAGCACGCACGCCTGCACGGGGCGCACGCACAGGCACGCACGCAGCAACGCGCGCAGCGGCATTCAGTCGGTGCGTCTGTCGAACTCGATGTTCTACCGGAACGTCGGTGGCGTCCGAGTGGACAGTCAGCCGTCGGGCGCCGCTCTCCGTCTGAAGGCGCTCCTCAAAAGCTGCCACTTCGGACACAATGAACACTTTGAAGTGTTTCGCTTTGAGGGAACGGGATTTGAGGTGCGAACGCGCTACATTCCGCAACGTTTGATAAACTCCAGAGGGTCTCATTGGATAAATTGTAATGCAGCACCATTTGTGATGTAATGTTCATTCAGCCGTTTTCTCGTGCGCGGCGCTCCTGCGCACGAGTGTATGAGACCGGTTCTTCTAAGTTGTTCTTGTAACATTTCTTGGTGTATGCTGCTTTTCTGTGTGATTCAATGTGTGTAACTTAACTTGACCATTTATCAACTTAACTTAGCCTTGCAGAAACTCTACTTGGTCGACAACTACTTTGGCAAGAACGCGGCCAAGCACTTCGACACGTGTCTCATCGAACGGGCCAGTGCCAATCTCACCGCCAACATCTTCTACGGCAACACCGGCACGCATATTCTGCACGTCACAGCGTCGGACAGAGGCGACACGTTCACCGTGGACGACAACTTTCTCTATGGGAACGAGGCATTGGGTCACGGCTTCCAATACCAGGAGAGACTGGGCTATCTGCCGGACAAGAGAGACGATGGCAGATACAGAAAGCACAGAGTCAAGAGACAGACACGAGGAATGGTGGGTGTCACTGGCTATTCACGGTACCTACAGTATGTATGTACCATGTGTCGCAGTATGCGAGAAGAGTGCTTGCGTGCGATTGAAACTGTTGGAATGTCTTGGCGGAAAGTAGAAAGTTGTATGACCAGTTCATTCATTGTGCACTAGTGTCAACTGGACCACTACTAAGTAGGTAATGTTTTATGTAAGATTATAGGTACTGGTACAAGCACTACGAAATGTTCTTGGTCGAATATAATTGCTTCAACTGTGGTATAAAGTTTTGCTAGAGCGAGGGATTGCAAGACACTCAAATACATTGTATTATTGCTTGACTCCAGTGAGTGAGTGCGTCGCTGTACCTATAGGCGAGTAGCATGCACACGCATGATCGTGCCTGAGAGCATGGACCCATTCAGCAGGACTCCCCTTCCATCGCCTCCTATGACTGGTACGCGCGAGTGGGCGTGCACACGGAGCGGTATCGATCCACCGTCTACGCGCGTGGCGGCCGCCAACGCTACCGGCGCAACTTCTTTGACAACCCAAAGAACGACTTTGAACTCACCACTGCCGCCAAGCACCCTGGCGGAAGGTGCGTAGTGAGCTGCTTATGGAATGCGAATGTACATAGGAAATAGGGTTGACCAACGTAGCGCACAGCTTGAGCATGTACCTATGCAGTTCTGAGCATTCCGGTAATTCTCCAGTAGTGCCGCCAGAAAGCCAAAGTTTGACCCAATAGTCCGTTCAAAGTTAGCATAGCAGTTTTTTTTGGTATGCAACTAGAGTATTTACAACTTTCTGGAAGCATCACTCCCTTTAAGCATCGGGAAGATGGACGATGGGTTCATCTATTGGAGTGCTTTCTCAAAAAATATTCATAATTCGTTGCACAAATGCTTCAGTCGAGGCATAAACTGCAATCGTATTCGTAACAGTTCATTTTCGTTTCATCCGAGGCATAGATTTTACCACAATCCCAGTGCTCTATTCCCTTGCTTGAGCAGGAGCAGTGCTTCGCAAACCATCCTATGTACAGCCGTGATCCCTTCACTCCCAGCTTTAGTTTCTACCCTGGCGACGGCTCGCAGCGCGTGGACGCTGCGCACAACTTCTGGGGCGAGCCGGGCACGGAGAGCGCCGCCGAGGGCCGCATCCGCGACGGCAACGACTACGCCTATCTGACCAAAGTCGACTTCCGACCCGTCATCGCCACCAACACCAGTCTGCTCGACGGTGAGCGAGCGAGAGGCTTTTAATGGAGAAGCACGAGGACAGACAGTGACTCCTGAGAATTTGAATCGGACTGTTTCTGCGTCGGCGCGCTTTCTGAGTGCTTTGAGCGAAGATAGACGTGTTGAAGCATGCTCTGTTTGCAGGCGCCTGTCCCGGCGGCTGGTTCCAGGCTGGCGCGACCGAGTTCCGCTCCTGCTTCCTCTTCGTCGGCGGCGCCATGCCCTACAACGACGCCGAGGAGTACTGCAAGGTGCGTTGCCTTCTCCAAACCCGGTACCTCGGCAGGGAAGTGTGAAAAAAAAAACTGAGAAAATGCAACTTCTAAGTTTGACGCTGGACGCACACCTTTGAAGTCAATTACTGACATGTGCGGCGAGCGTTGGTTGTTCAGAGCCAGGACGCGATCATCCCCTACTTCCGCTACGGAGACGCGCGTCTGACGCAGGTGGCGAACGCCCTCTTCGAACGCAACCGACAGCTCACTCCACGCGACTTCTACCGATTCGATCCATCCACACTGCAGCTACTGGTGCGCTGCCCACTTTGGTCGTGCATTGTTCATGGTCCCGCTTACACGGTACGTAAACCAACGCACGAGGTGATACATACAAGTAGAGCGAAGAGGCGATGCGGCACACATTGTAGTAACACTGTATCACAATCACTATGGCATTCCTTTCCCACGAGGGACGGTGAGTCGTCCACATAGCACGGTTTTCGGGCCAAAGCCCCGGCCGGGGCCGCTCTTCATCGAAGCAATGAGAGCGTTCATCCTTCTGTCCAAGGGAATTACATGTACCGTAGTTATAACTCGGTGACCGTGGTGGTAGTTGAATCCCGGACCGCGAGCGCGACGAGCACGACGCCTTACCACTGCGCCACTCGCTCTCAGCCTCAGTTGAAGCGTCAGGGGAATGTTTCATCACTGCCTGATATGAAAGTACAATATTAGGACGCGTATTCCAGGGTTTGATTCGATCTCGCATATGACAACCCTCGACGCTCGGCGCTACAATGTACTGCACTACAGATGCTGCGCAACGCGTTGCTCTGGCATTTATAGGTGTGGGTGAGCGGCGTGGATGTGCCCGCCGGTCACTGCGGCGCGCTGTCGACGCGAACGGTCGAAGTGAATCCGCACAACTGCGAGCGACTCCTGCCCTTCGTCTGCGAGAAAGGTCCGTTGCTGGTCCTGTACAATTCCGGCGGAACTGCCGCGGTCCACCATGTCGTCACACACCAGCCACTAAATCTACATCACAATCCGATACAAAACCGAAATACGGGTAGTAAATACGGTAGATGCAATGCTAATGTCGACTGCAGGCAACAAGCCGTACACGGAGCCGCTGTTCTGGCGTGCGGTGGGCGGTGTGGTGATCGGCGTGTCGGTGGTTCTGTTGGCGCTGCTGCTCTGTCTGCTCTTCGGCTGCTGGTGCAAGTCGCGACAGCGCCACGAGGAGCACTTCAAGCGCAAGCACTCCCTCCGCCAGTCTAAGACCACCATCAACAAGCACCGCGACTGGCAGAGGCTCAAGGACCTAGAGTTCGAGGTGCGTGCGTGCGTGCGTGCGTGCGTGCGTGCGTGCGTGCGTGCGTGCGTGCGTGCGTGCGTGCGTGCGTGCGTGCGTGCGTGCGTGACTCTACTCGGCGGAAATGTTGTTCAGCGGAAGCGCGCCGCCCAGCTGGCGCAGTCAGACAGCGACCTGGTGGACACAACTGTGCCCCAGGAGCGCGCTGCCACGCCCGATCTGATCACGGAGGCGCATCGGAACATGGTGCTCGGCCACACGGCCTCCAACGCGACGTCGACCACGTTCACGGGCAGCAGCAGCGGCGGCCGACGCGCCTCTCCCGCCAAGAAGTACACGCCCGCCTCCATGTACACGGACTCGGTCTACCGGACCGAGTACACGAGCGACGCCTACGACCCCTCGTCGACGCCCATCAAGTCGACGTCCACGCACAGTCTGGCGACGTACGTCGCCCAGCCGAGGGAGGACGCCCGTCTGAGGAGCTTCAAGAACGCTCCTCCCGCCCCCACACGGCGGCCTCCGCCCCCTCCGCACCGGCCGGCTCTCGAGCCCTTGGCGACCTCGTCCTCCTCGGTCGTCTTCCGTCCCAGTCCGCCGTCGCAGAAGCGCTCGCTGCCGCAGCCGAGTGAGACGGTGACGTCGTGCTCGACGTGTCCCACGCGCGAGGATGAGGACGCCGAGACGGCGAGCGTCACGTCGTACGAGCGGCCGACGGTGACGGACAGCTACGTGACGTCGACGACGAGCAAGCACAGCTCCTCGTCCACGGCCTACACGGAGCCCGAGACGCTGTCCGAGAGGGACTCGGTCGACACGCTCACCGAGGCCGTCTACGAGCAGCCGAGCGTCGGCAGGCGCCCCGCCGTGCCACCTCCGCCCGTGCCTACCACCGAGCCGCCCCACGCAGCTCCATACATGAACCTCAAGATGCCGCCCCGACCGGGCGCGGGCGAGAGGCGACTGCCCATGGAAACCGCCATGTGATTCCCTAGCCGCAGTGTGCCCTGGACGAAATAGTCAGTATCTCTATGTTAGCAATTGGGTAGTGACAAAGAGCACGCAGTTGTGACGGCGATACTCACTTACCATGCCTTTTGGTGGAGCTGTAAGGCCTACTCCCCCTGCGTACTCAAATGTACAGCACCAATCTACACGTCCGTCTCTCCTTGTGCCTGTACTGCACTGCACATGCGGAGTGATACACAGCGCAAACGCGTTGATGCAGACGTTGTTGACTCATCGCTCTACTTATGGTGCCGCGAACGTTCTTGCGAGTATTATGAGTCATCTTTCTTGCACGATCGCACCGCTCTTGTTGTGTGCCACTGTTGTTCGTGATTGGTTCGGTTCTTTGAAAAGACTAGCCGCTCCAACTCAGGACTCCTGCTTGCAAAGTTCTCCAAAGTGGTTCAACATCAATTTGTCTCATGAAATAAAATAATGTTGAGAATACTCATTTGTACAATGATGAAGCACTGCAATGATGAAACTGCAAAGTGTTGGAATGCAGGTCAACCAAAGCCAACGCATTTGCATGTAACACCCACTCTGTTTTAAATAAATTTCATACCAACACACCGACGACGTAAATTGAAGACATGCGCTGAGACTCATTTGCAGAAGTTTTGTTTTATTTTCTGTGGTGATGCTATGTGGCGGGGGGGGGGAGAGCATAGGCTTTTCGGTGTGTCTGTTTGTATGTGTTGTACAATGCATGTTCAAAAACGTTTTGCTCTCGCAACCCAACACGAACAATCCGAAGCATGCACAAAACGCGCACACAAAGAAGACCATGAACCGATGCAAGGGGGGGGGGAGGGGCTGGAGAGAATGGGAGAGCCCGAAAATAGTTTATCGCCCAGAGGCCCCCAAAGGTCGAGTAGCTCAATGACCAATGGGGGGTTGGGGGCGAGAAAAGGCAGAGATTGTTGCTATATCTGAGAAACCTTTCATCTCTTTTGTCGTTTGTCATTCATCATTAAAAACGTGCTCAGAAGTGATTCAGTATCAATATTTTCATGTCCTCAGTAGTGACTCATCATCAATACAACGTGTCATAAAATCATGCTGTGAATGCTCAGTTTAAAAACAACAATGACGAATCTGTAAAGTGCTGCAGCAAAAGCCAAAGGAAGTCAGTCAACCAATGCAACCAATGAATGCACTTCTACAACACAGGAAAACGTTTGCCTTTTTTGTTGTAACGCTTCATTCTTGCGTCATTACATCTCCAGTCATTACATTCGATAGTAAAAATTAGGCACTATACCATCTTGAGCAGACACACCATAAATCCCATATAGGCAGTGGGCTAGTTGTTTTAATCAGCCCCAGCTAATAATAATTGGCTTTTTTGTAGTCTGCATGGTTGCTCACATATGTTCACGCACCTCGATCTGCAGGCGCAAGGCCTTTGGACCTGGTCTAAGCTAGGATCGCGGTCCGACGCTTCCGATTCCATTCCAGCGCGCCGTGGGCGGGCGGTTTTCGGCGGGCTTGGGCTTGTGTCTTCCTTACGTCGTCTTTTTTTGGCAAAACACAATTGTTGCGTCCGCGTCCGCTGCGTCCGAAACTTAAGCGAAGCCTAAGCCTAAGCGAAGCATAAGCCTAAGCCAAATCAAAGCCAAAGCGTAAGCCTAAGCAAAGTCTGGACTAAGCCTAAGCAAAGCCTAAAACTAAGAAAGTTTTCATCGGACGCAGCAGCGGACGCGGACGCGTCAATTGTTTTCAGCCGTTTCCTTTTTTGCGGAAATCCAAGTTCATTGGGCCATTGGACAGGGCGAAACGCACCACAATATCTCATTTATTACGTTTAATGCGTCGACGATCAGTGCTTGATCAAACCACTAAAACGCTAACACATACACGCGCATGCGTGCGTGCGCGCACTCGCGAGTCCGTGCGTGCGTGCGTGCGTGCGTGCGTGCGTGCATGCGTGCGTGCGTGCGATCGAGCGTGCGCGTGCGTGCATGCACGTGTCCATGTCCATGTGCATGCGTGTGCGTGCGTGCGTGCGTGTTCGTGCGTGCGTACGTGCGTGCGTGCGTGCGTGCGTGCGTGCGTGCGTGCGTGCGTACGTGCGTGCGTGCGTGCGCGCGCGAGCGTGCGTGCATGTGCGTGTAATACAAGTTTTTATAGCGTTAACACCTGTAAAACAAAGTAAAAAATAACAAAAAGTTTAAAGTTTTTATAGCATAAACACGTGCAAAACAAAAAAGTTATAAACAAAAAAGTTACAAGTATTTTTATGGCAGAGGTTTGATCCCAGGACCTACAGAAAAGTAACGACATCATAACCACTACACCATTGATCTGTACCGAACTGTTTTCTAAACACTTCTGATAAGTCAGAAGCGCGCATAAATTTTCATATAATTTAGTTATATTTGCATAGCGCATGGATTACGATAGCTTCAGTAGTGCCACTCTTATTTTGATGGTAAAATGTGCCAAGCAAGCTTAACTCAATCCATCCAGCAGAACTCTGTGCTGCATTGCAGACAGAACCAACAAACAGTCATACTACTGTAGAAAAGGATAATGCTATATCTTGTCATTACTGTAGCATATTGGAAAACGAATGCCAGATTCGTGATCACCACGGTCGATTACGTATATCCCAAGCAGATTTGACACTGAATTCTCAAATTCGATCAAGCGCAATTTGCATATTCAATGCATCGTATCTCGCGATTACGGTATCTCACTGGAAAACGGATGTGATATTCGTGATCAGCACGGTCGATCACATATATCCCAAGCAGAATTGACACTGAATTCTCAAATTCGATCAAACACGTATGCGAAATTTGCATAACTCACGGATTACGGTAGTTTCAGAAGTGCCACTCTTATTTTGACGGTGAAATGTGCCAAGGCAGCTTCATGCAAAATTTCAGCTCAATCCATCCAGCACAACTCTCTGGGCTGCGTTGCAGACACACACACACACACACAGACAGACAAACATTGTGCTTTAGTTTGAAAAGATGTTACTCGCAGAACGTTGCACGACCCGCATGAAAGGCGTGATTGTGTGATACGAGGGCTTTCGAAAGACAATCGGTTCCAACTCTGACAACAAGTGCAACGCAAGCACAGTTCTACGGTTTTAAGTCTCCTTCTCAAGTACCGCAATTTTGACACCAAGTCTTTTACATAAATTGTGTCTCAATCGCTTTCTTTTTAAGAAATGTTTCACCCATGTGTAGATTGGTCTGCCTTCACAGGTGTGCATTATAGTTTGACATCGCGCATGACTTTCTCCTAAATTGCCATCCACAATGTGGAACAGTGAAGGAATGGACGTGAACTACTGGGCGTGGGGCCAGGCAGCTTGGCGGCAAGACCCACGACAAACGGGGCCGAGCCGAGAAGAGAGACGGAGCGCCGGGGCTGGAGAGGCCCAGTTCGGGTGACTCATAGTCGGAGGCAGATGGTCCCACCGCGCCGCCGCTGCGCGAGCCGCACGCAGGCGAGAACCAACTGGCTGCTCGACCGCGGACCGCAGCTGCACGAAGGCGACGTACCTACGGTTGTAGATGAGAAGGTGCATGGCTGCAGGCTGTATTCAATGTGCGAACGATTGCGCGGTACAAGATGGGAGCCGCACACAAGTGAGCATGTCTGCCCACAAGCCCACAAGTCTGTCCACCTGCGAACAGCGAGCAAGACACGCACAGGAAGATTCGAAGAAAAGCCGCGCACGACGACTGACCTGTCGCACTGGTCTGGTTCTGTTTGGAGTACATAGAAAAGCCAAGGCGCTTCTTCCCAATGTCAACCGTAACTTCCAAGCCCGTACTAGCCTTTCTAATAAGTGCCCTGGGTTCTCGAGACGCCGCCTATCTGCCAATGCCAGTGTCTGTGGCCTGTCCAGTAACACCTAGCTATGATACTCAAGCAATGCACGCACCGGCGGAACAACACAACAAAAGCCACGCTAGTGGCGCATCTGGCTGACTAGTGATGGGAGGAAGTACAAACATGTTTGCTATTATAATGGAGAATTCTACTTATATTCTAATTTAAACGAAAATAATAGTGCAATCAGTAGAAATTTGGACTTGTTTTTTTCTCTGACCCTCTCAGCATTTTTCGTTAAATAAATACAGCACAATGATGTGATTCTTTTTAAGTTACATCCATGGTGAATGTTCCAACAAATTCATGGTTCCCTACCACTCTGCCTATAATCCACCATATACCGTAAACTCTCAAATTTGGCGCCTGCGCGGGCCCTAGGAGGGGGGGGGGACGGGCAAGACGGGCAATTGTAGGGGGTTACGGTCTACACACACAATGTGTCCATCTGCATGTACGACGGGTCGTTTGTTAACGCCGTGCATGCGGAGGAAGGCGCTCTTCGGGGGATGGATGAAGGAGCCGAAGACGCTGCTGTTGCTGATCATGACGTGAACGTGCCACCCTCCATCTCGCCCACCGACAGCCGCCTGGAACGAGCCTGACAAACAATGCAGACGCACCGTACGCATACAGCTGCAACTGAAGGTTGGGGGTGGGTGGTGGGAGGGGGGTGGCTAGGACGTAGCCCCAGGGGGCAGGATCGCCTAGAGAGGGGAGGGTGCCCCGCATCACCCCCTCCCCCTATGATTGTGGTAGGAGGGTTCATTTATCGGGGATGCTAGTAAAGTAACCCCAAGGACGGCCTGATGATGGTACCTTTTCTCCGAGGACATTCAGCGCTTTCTCCACGTCCGCAAAGCCCATCTTCTGCACGTCGCGTAACACGGGCACCACTAGAATAACGTGGGAGGGTTTCTAGAGGAGGAAAGGGGGATGAATGCTTCACGTGGGTGTCTTATTATCGACATTTGGGAAAAAGTTGGTCTTGAGGATCTTGAGAGCTCAGCGAAAAAAAAAGAATGGAATTGGAGTTCAACTAAGCGTTCGATCAAAAACAGATTCATTCCATGATTTTAGGTTTTGCTCAAATTAAAACTTTTACCGTAATTACACTCAGACGATGCAGTTTGCAGATAATCAACGCGTCATTGTATACGATTGTCATTTGTTTAACAAGTCACGCGAAGCCAGGAATCAAGTTAAATGAGTCGTTATTATGTTGCACAAAAGTGCACCCACCACCGTACCGTACCCAATCAAGTGGGTGTGGCCACGGCGACGGAAATGTCGACGAAGTTTGGGTAGACGATCTCTCCCTCGTCGATCACTGCAACCCGCGCCGCGAATCAGATTACATACTTGGCACAAACCATGTCAACTCCGATAGACAGCAATGTTGTTGGAATGCCTGTCGGTAACCGGGTGGCCGAGTGGGGTGTGGGCTTTGGAAGATTTGGGGGGGGGGGGGGGGGGCAAAAACTTCGGTCCGTTCGTTGTGATTGGAACGCTCGTTGTGATGTGTATCGAAAGTGCAACAGTTCTTTACGTCTGAAGAGTGGAAAAGATGGAGAGTAGCCATGCGTGTAATGTTCGTCAATGACTCAGGACCACACCGAGTTGCGAGTACAGCGATTTGGTGAAGAAAAGACATAGTGATTGGTGTGTGTGGCTCCCATCTTATACAGTGCATTCATGCACACAATGAATACCGCCTGCAGCCGTGCACCGCATCGACTTGAGAGCCAATACATCTCACCAACCCGCTCCACGTGGACTTTCCTTATCTTGGACATCTTACCGTAAATCCTCCAATAGTGGCCCCGCGGCACTATTTTTTCAACCTCTCCTTACCCGGGGGCACTATTGGAGGGGGGGGGGCACTATTGGAGGGGGGCTTCTATTATTTCAACCTAAAAATTCTGAATGGTAATGCTAGTTTCGCTGTCAAAATTGCCAATTTTTCGGTGATTTTGATCACTTTTGCCACATTTAATGGTTGATTTACCGCTAATAGTTGCTGAAACGTACTATTATTGGTTAGTAGTAGTGTGTATACACGATATAAATGTACCTACCACTATATTTTTGCCCATAAAAGGCACATGGCACAACATACCCCTTACCCCCGGGGGCACTATTGGAGGGGGGGCTCTATTATTTCAACCTTGCCGTACCCGGGGGCAGACAGATACGGTAGCGCGGGAAAATGGAAACCCGCGAAGTCGTCTGAAAATGTCGGACGCGCTATCGGTCTTGCACGAGGCGCCCGGGCAGGCCTCCACCGTTGATACTGCCTCGGTTTCGCTCTCATCGGAGAGTCAAGTCGTGGGCGGGACTTCCCCGTCCGAAGTTTTGGGCGAAAGCCTAGAAAATCTCGCCCTGAAAAAGGGTCCCAGTGCCGCCTCCGGCGGCGGCGACACGCGCTCTAGCGTCGCCAGCAGCTCGGCTCGCGGCCCCGGCGCGCGAGGCAAGCGCAGCGGCCGCAAGTTTCGCGGTCGGGGAGGCAGCTCCGCAGCCGTAGGCGCGGAGGCCGCCCCGTCCGTCTCAGTCTCGGACGCCGGCTCTGTCGGCGTCTCCAGCGCAGCGCCCCCTGGCGGCGGCGTCCAAAAGCGGGCCCGGCCGGCCGGCACGCCGTCCAGCCAAGGGGAGAAGAAGCGGCCGAAATCCCTCAATTTCGCTGAGGCGGCCAAGCGAGCGCTCCAGGTCGGCGTCATCTATCGCGGTGACTCGCTAGGCAACCTGGACGAAGCGGCGGCGGAGTTTATCCGCTCGGAGACGATCAAGGCGATCGACGAGGCTGAGGGCATTGTGCCCCAGTTCGAGGAGTCGGGCCTCAAGAGCGGCGTCTTCCTGGTGACGTGCGCGGACCAGAAGTCGCTCGACTGGCTCAAGACGTTCGTCGCGGGGCTTCGGCTCGGCGACAAGCAGCTCAGCGTCCTGCCAGCGGAGGACCTGCTGAGGCGGACGAAGATGGTGGTGTTCGTTCCCGGAAAGCCTTCCGAGACGGACACCATTCTCTCTCGTCTGTCGAAGCAGAATCCGTCGCTGGCGGTGGCGCAGTGGCGCGTCTACCACAGAGACGCCTCTGACAAGGGCGTCCGCCTGATTCTGGGGGTGGACGACGAGTCGGTAGTGGCTCTTCAGGCCATGCAGTTCCGTCCGTACTTCGAGCTCAGCAGGGTTCTGTTCAACTTTGCTGGGCAGAAGTCGGAGGAGAAGTAACGGTGACACGAAGGCAGCGTGGACGCCCTTTCAATGACGTCGTCACGCCTCCTCGTCACTCAGATTAACTTGCAGCATTGTAAGGCGGCGACAGGAGTGCTTGTCCGTCGCTTTGCAGAAACGCATACATTTCCTATGCTAGCTCTCATCCAAGAGCCCTGGGTCTACGAGAAGAGGATCTGCGGTCTCTCTGGACAACAGGGAAGTTTGTTTTGGGCCACTGGTGTCCAAGTTCCCAGAGCCTGTATCTTCGTCAGGCATGGTCTCTCAGTTTCAGCGCTGCCTCAGCTCTGCGCTCGCGACGTCGCAGCGGTGCTGGTCAACTTCCAGTGGCGGGGCAGGTCGCGCAAAGTCGTCTTCGCCTCAGTCTACCTTCCCAGCGACTCGCCGACGTTACCACCATCGGCAGAGTTCGGGGCGCTCGTCGCCTTCAGCCGCGCGAAGCAGCTGCCTCTCGTAGTGGGCTGCGACGCCAACTCACATCACACGGTGTGGGGCAGTTCAGACACGAATGCCCGGGGCGACGCTCTCCTCAACTACCTGGTCAGCGTCGACTTAGAGGTGCTCAATGTCGGTGGTAAGCCGACATTCGTGACCAGCGCTCGTCGTGAAGTCTTGGACATCACTCTGTGTTCTAGAGACTTTGCGTGTGAAGTGAAGAATTGGCGCGTCTCTGATGAGACGTCCTTTTCGGATCACATGCAAATCTGTTTCAGCCTAGCGTTAGATCCGCCGCCGCCGGTCTTCTACCGAGACAGGCGGGCAACAGACTGGCAGCGATTCACGGAGTCGCTGACGAGACGGTGGGGCCGCCCAACAGCTGCTCAGCAGCTTGACTCGGCCGAGTCCATCGAAGGGGAGTTGTCAACGCTGTATCGCCACGTCGGCGCTGCGTTTAGAGAAGCATGTCCAGAGAAGCGGCTGCGCCTTGGGCGTCGGGTCCCCTGGTGGACTCGTCAGCTTGGCGAACTGCGCCGAGAAGCTAGGCGCCTCTGGAGGCGCTACTACGCGTCCAAATCCGCTTTGGACTGGGAGGCATACCGCGCGGTGCAGCGCCAATTCAAGCGCCAACTACGCCAAGCAAAGACCTCTTCATGGAGGGAGTTCTGCTCATCCATTGAGGGAAGTTCTGCAGTTTCGAAGCTGTATATGGTGTTGTCTACGGACAAGCGTGTGCGTCTGGGTATGCTGCGCCTGCCGACAGGCGAGTGCACGGCTGGTAGGGGGGAGGCTCTCTCTCACCTGCTGTCCGTCCACTTTCCTGGCAGCAGCGCAGCAACGGCGCCGGCCAGTCCGGAACCGCTGCCGCAGGCGCGGCCGGACTGGCGCCTGGCCCACCAGATCGTCTCAGAAATGAGGGTGAAATGGGCGATCTCGTCCTTCTCGCCCTTCAAAGCCCCGGGGGAGGATGAGGTGTTCCCTGCCCTCTTGCAGAAGGGGTTGCCCACCCTGCTAGTCAGTCTGTGCAACGTGTTTCGCGCCTCGATCGCTCTGGGCTACATCCCCAGGGCGTGGCGTCGAGTCAGGGTGGTCTTCATCCCAAAGCCCGCCAAAGAAGATTACGCGAATGCAAAGTCGTTCAGGCCAATCAGCCTCTCGTCGTTTCTTCTGAAGGCGCTCGAGAGGCTCGTCGACAGGTTCCTACGGGACACTGTCCTGGCTCGAAGTCCGCTGCACGCGTGTCAGCACGCGTACCAAGCGGGTAAGTCTACTGAGACGGCTCTTAACTCGCTCGTCAGCCGTCTCAGCCAGTCGTTGGAGGCCGGGCAGTTTGCCATGGCGGCCTTCTTTGATATTGAGGGGGCATTTGACAATGCCCCCTTCCAAGCGATCTCACAGGCGTTGCAGGGCCGCGCGGCGCCGCCGGCCCTCGTCACCTGGGTGGAGAGCATGCTCAAGCAGCGCCTGGTCACCGCCACCATGGAGGACTGCTCAAAGGTAGTCAGCGTCCAGCGCGGCTGTCCCCAGGGGGGCGTCCTCTCGCCCCTTCTGTGGTCACTCGTGGTGGATAGTCTTTTGGTGTCACTCGAACGCCAAGGCATTTTCGCTCAGATGTACTCTGACGACGGCGCCATTGTCGTCAGTGGCATGTGTCTCAGCACAATTTGTGCTTTGATACAGCAAGCGTTGCGTTCCACAGACCGCTGGTGCGTGGAGCGAGATTTGGCCATTCAACCGGCCAAGACCGAATTGGTTCTCTTCACGCGGCGACGGAAGCTGCAAGGCCTCCGCCTGCCAAAGCTGGGGAACACTCAGCTACAGCTGTCAAGTCAGGTCAAGTATTTGGGCGTCACGCTCGACGCCAAGCTTACATGGGCGGCGCATGTCTCAAGCAAAGGCGCCAAAGGAGTTCGCGCCTTCTGGCAGGTTAAGAGAGCGGTCGGCTCCAAATGGGGTCTGACTGCCACTGTTGTGCATTGGCTGTACACAGTAGTCGTTCGCCCTATGCTTACCTATGCCGCACTGGTTTGGTGGCCCAGGGTAGAGATTGAAACTGCTCGCATTCAGCTAAGCAAGGTCCAGAGACTGGCGTGCCTCTGCATGACAGGGGCCATGGTGTCGACGCCGACGGCCGCGCTGGAGGTCCTGCTGGGCTTGCCACCGCTGGACGTCGTCGTCAAGGCTTCAGCCATGTCTGCTTGCTACCGACTCAAGCGGACTGGCCAGTGGCGCGGTGCGCGCGGTCCACACTCGCTCATCGAGGGGCAACTACTCGCTGCCGCGCCCGCAGCTGCACTCAGGGCCGACTCTATCGGTCCTGAGTTTAGTTTTGAGATGGACTTTTCCATTAAGGTTCACTCGCGGCAAGAGTGGGCGGCTGGGCGGCCGCCAGAGACGACGATGGCCGCTGTGGCTTGCTACACTGACGGCTCAAGCATTCGTCGCGCTGGCGTCGGCGCCGGCGTGTACATTCCGTCTCTGAACGTGGAGCAATCGATACCGCTTGGTAGAAGTGCAACCGTCTTTCAGGCGGAAGTTTTGGCCATCAGCTACGCTGCCCAGCATCTGGCGGGGCTGGAGGTTGGCGAGGAGGACGTCGCGATTTTCTCTGATAGTCGCGCCGCCCTCCTGGCCATTAGTTCCTGCAAGACGAGCTCTCGTCTTGTACGGGAGTGCAGAAATGCGCTCAACGCTATTCGTGCTCGGAGCATTCAACTGTTCTGGGTTCCAGGACACTCAGGGGTTGCAGGAAACGAACGCGCCGACGCTCTGGCTCGTGCCGGATCGCTGACGCCGTTTGTAGGTCCGGAGCCGGCGCTCGCCGTCAGTCCGGCCTTAGTCCATCAGCAACTCGACGCCTGGAGACGCAGAGAGCACCGCCTCCGCTGGGATGCTCTCCAGTCTTGCCGACAGGCCAAGGAACTGATCGCGGGCCCGTCAAAGGACCTGTCCAGGAGAGTTCTCAAGCTGCCGCGTGCAGTGGCACGTGTAGTGTGCGGTGTGCTTTCAGGCCACTATCTCAATGCGCACTTTCGGCGCATCGGCCTCGCCGACAGCCAAGTGTGTCTCAAGTGCGGGGTGGAGGACGAAACGTGTCTTCACTTCCTAGGGCAGTGCGACGCCCTCGCGGTGTTGCGCCTCAGACTGTGGGGAATGGCGTACGCCACTCCCCAGCAGATTCGAGAGCTCTCTCTAAAAGATGTCCTGGGGCTGTGCCATGCCTCTGGACGCTTCGAGGAGCTCTAAGAGTGAACGTTGCTTTGGGGTATTCTAAATGGGCCTTTCAAAGGCTTCCTAGAGTCGCCCCCAAACCAACAACAACAACAACCCGGGGGCACTATTGGAGGGGGGGCACTATTGGAGGGGAGGGGGGTTGTATTGGAGAATTTACGGTATCTTGGATATCTGAAAACCACAAACCACTTATCTTGGACTTCCCCAATGCTCCTTGGACTTTCCCCAATGCTGCTTGGACTTTCCCCAATGCTCCTTGGACTTTCCCCAATGCTGTCTTGGACTTTCCCCAATCCTTCTTGGACTTTCCCCAATGCTCTTGGACTTTCCCCAATGTTCTTGGACTTTCCCCAATGCGCTTGGACATTCCCCAATGCTTCGCGTTGTCTACGTCCCTTGGGATGTGTTGGGATTGGCCAAATAAAACCGAACCGAACCGAACCGAACGTGCACTCCACACAGACGGCACTGTACAATAAACTGTATCAGTCGGGGAACGCATACCTAGTCTCTCGTCCTAGGCAGTCTGTCTGTCGCTTCTGGCGGTATCGGGGGGCGATCGGCAGCCGCAGCTGGATGAATCAACATACGAGTCTGGCAATGCACGCTCCCGCAACAATTCTAGAGGAGAGGAAAACCTTGCAATGCGCGTCGTCGCTGCTTGGAACGGACTCTCCGCTAACACAGTCTCCGCCCCATCCTTGCTCTCTTTCAGAAACCGACTTTCTAAAGAAAACCTCTCCGATTTTCTGACGGTAGATTTGTAAACTGCCATAACCTTTTGGCGTCTTTCCTGCCCCACCCCACGTAACGATCAGCCAGTCTCAGTCAGTCTAATGGCTATGTACAACGTACTACAGTGCATCAGCGTCGCCCACACACGCGTCAATTCGTACGACGGGTCGCCTTCCCTCGAGCGTGTACATATCGCATTATCGTGCTTGGCGTGTAAGCCTAATTCGCGTGTACGTCTGTCGCGTGTTCGAGTACTTCGCGTGTACGTGTACCTCATGTGTTTGCGCGTTGCCGATACTTGGTGAACTACCTATGTGACCTCCCTAAATGACAAGCGCTATTTTCTTTTGCCGGTTGTATAATAACGTGTTGGGTGAAATACAAAAATACAAAATACAAATACTTTGCTTGGAGAAATGATTTTGACTGCGCTGGGGCGCCAACTATGTCAAATGCGGAGATTTAAAGGCGGCGGGCGTGTTAGACTCGCAACTCCAGGAGCTGCTTGCAGTCGTCGAGTGGGCTTTTATCAGAGATTCTTGTCTAGAGGACTCGCCTTGCTGGTTGTCGACTGCGCCGATGTCTGGACCGGCGAAGAAGAAGCCTCCGAAGGGAGCGACGTACTCGCCGAGCAGCTGTCTGCTCGCGCCGCAGTGGACGAACACAAAGTGCTCAGAGTCCACTCAACGCCTGCAAATGGGTGCAAAATGGTGTTCCATTTTTGAAATTAAAATTTGAAACTAAGCTAGACCATCGAAAGGCGCATCTTCCCCTTCCTCTCCCGCTCTAACAGGCGGACAGGGAAGAGAGTACAATGCACATACTTTGTACATTAGGTGGACAAATACCTACCTGTACATACCCACCTATGTACTGTACATCCAAAAAATATAGTATATCTGGGCAGGTAGCGATACTGAACAGTCACAAAATATCAATAAAATGTAATTAAGGAAAAATTTGCAGGCGGCTGCAAAGAAAAAGAGAATATGTGACGCTCCTTTGTCAAAGTCCACTTCGAAAATTTGTTGTATTAACGCATGACCCACTGCAATATGTAGGTACATACTTACTTTCCAACTGCACCTCATCAACTTCAGTTTGAACAAACCGTGTATAAAAACCGAACCTACCGCAGCAACACGTCACATATTCGGCATTTTTTGTGTTCGCGTGCATAGGATGGTGCAGTGGCAAGTGTAGGACCTAACTGGACTAGAACACACTTCATTCGCGTATGCCGCATGACTGAATGCCACGTGGTTGCGAGACAGGCAGGAAGGTCCCCATGATCTTGCACATGGACCACAATGTAGACCTACGCACTCACGCACGCAAGCACAAGGTGTAAAATTGCTCATTGCTTGCACTACGCAAACGTTCTAGAAGCAGTGCGTCATTGGGTGAAATGCCAAAAGGGGAATGACGAATGGAGCCAGTGCCGTATGCATGCCTGTACATCACTAACTGTATTGGCAATCCGCATGTCTCAAATGTTAGCAAGGTGCCGATTAATCTGTGCCAGGTCGATAGTAACGGTCAGAGATATGAGATGTGAAAGGATTGCTGTTATGTTTTGGCTGAGTGAGATGGCTCGCACAAAAAATGCCGAATATGTGACGCGTTGCTGCGGTAGGTTCGGTTTTTATACACGGTTTGTTCAAACTGAAGTTGATGAGGTGCAGTTGGAAAGTAAGTATGTACCTACATGTATTGCAGTGGGTCATGCGTTAATACAACAAATTTTCGAAGTGGACTTTGACAAAGGAGCGTCACATATTCTCTTTTTCTTTGCAGCCGCCTGCAAATTTTTCCTTAATACAGTGTTTTTTTGTAAGATTTTTCCCTTGGTGCCAAAAGCGTACCCACACATGCGCGAACGAACGACCGAACGATGGAACGAACGAACGAGGGGACGAACACATGCACGCAGGCGCGTGCGCGCACGCAGGCAGCACTTGGACATGCACTGTGGATGCGGAACGTTTCGATGCCCTCTGACTCGCCCAAAATACTTCGACAAATATCGATTCGCAGCTAATCTATAGACCACAATCGATGACAACGACGAGAGAACCGCACACTTCGTTTGCAACTAATGTGATTCAAACTATTTGTGAGCAAATGTTAGATGCAAATGCACAGGTGCGAGGAGCGTGGCGATTGCAGCCAATGAAGCAGCTTAACACCGAGTGACACACACATCGTGATATTTGGTGCAACTATACTAAACTTTAATTTGTATGTGGAAGCATTGTGGCAGCTAAGCATTCATTCTAGGTACGATGTATCCCCAGCCAAAACTTCGGTAGACCCTACAGAAGGGTGTCCTTGGGCCTGGAGCAACGTGACGCACATTGTTGGCCCATGGGGACGGACAGGTGCAGCAGACGCACAGGTGCCACCAAGAGTCGAGCCAGCGACCTCTCCATTTACAGAACGTGCCATCCACTTTTTTCAACGTTGGGGGTTTTGTTTAGTGATGTAGGTCGTAGATGCCTGTGATGTCTTATTTCCATTCATAGACGCACTCGCGAGTGACGAGTCAAACACTTCGCAGAACCCACTTTGGTGACAACTTCAAAAATTTTCTCGGTAATGCGCGAGAGTATGGAAACGTGTTGCGACTCAATCGAATCCCCCTTTGATTGCAGTTCTTTTGAGCTATCACGTGCCAGAATTCGTCCCGATAAGCAAAAGTAATGCACGCTCAAAGTTTCAAATGTCGCCCAAAATGGGGGTGCGCCAAGAGAGTTGAGCTGCGAAACATGGAAGTCGGAGCGATCTCATTTGTCAAAAGTGACCTATTCCAGGTCTAGACAAGGAACTTTCATCATTACAGCACAGCTGTATGACAAACGGTTGAAGCGCCTATAGCTGACAAACTTTTGGGACAAAACACCCAAAAAATGGCATTTCAAAGGGGGCCGACCGAGACATGGGCATAGGAGCGCTGCCATTTGTCGAAAGCAACCTATTCCAGGTCCGGACGATTAACTTTCGTCATTGCAGAACAGCTCTGCCACAAACGGTTGAAGCGCCTATAGCTGACAAAGTTTTTTTGGTCGAAATTTGCGAAATTTTGGTTGCCAATATCTCATTATGTGGTGAGAATTTCAAATGTCATGCAAGCGTCTTAGACTTTCTTTGTAAAGCTGTTTACGGAAATCAAATAACATTTGGGGGTTTACTCGGCTTTTTTTCGACTTTTACTCTTGTCGCATTTTGGCCAAAAAAAAACGACTATGTTCCAAAAAATTACTAAATCGGCCTTAACTCTAGATCCGTAGCACCTAGATAAATTTTTCTTGCGGTCACAAAGTTGCCATCATATACCGCGTGCTCACGCCAAGTTTTGTCCCAATCGACTGAGGCGTTCCAGAGCGGCGCCCCAAAAAGTGTGTGCAGAACAGGAAAAAAAAAACACCACTTTTTCGGAACATTTTCGGAAGTTTCGTGTTAATACGCTCGAGTACCGAAACGCGGGACGGCTTATTCGATTCCGGTCTAGAAGGCGGTTCTTTTGAGCTATCATTCGCCACAGTCCGTTCAGGCAATCAAGAGTGATGAGCGACTGAAAATTCAAAAAGAAGCATTGCAGAAGTCGTCACATATTAGGGTTGTACGCTGCCGCGTACACCCTGATATCGACACATGTTTCACAGACAATTAAAAAGTACAACAAGTTTGCACTGCATCACTTTGAACTTCTGAACGTCGAGCAATTTAAGCGTTAGCGAACGCAGCGGTTAGGTGTATTCAAAGGCAACAAAACGATTGCAAGCAAATGTCCCTGGAAAACAGAAAATAGCTGTTGATGGCTGCTGCTATAGTGTTGGTAGTGAACGCCGAAAGAAACTCCACACTTCAAATGTAGTGCTTCAGATCCAAGCCGGTAGCTTACTCACTCGCGTTTCTTGCTTCCTTGTATTGTACTTTCGACAATTATTTATGTACAGATTCACAGCCAAGCCCCGCACCCTCTCGCTTATTCATACCTATCCCCATCCATATCTCTCGGATGTACGCACCATAGATGTTGATGGCCGCTGAGTCTGAGCTGACAGTCGCTGAGGCGGCTCTCGTGGCCCAGACACTGACGGGGCTCCGCGTAGGATCGGATCAGTCTGATCCGCGGATCCCAGTCCCGGCGGGCGCCGACGAAGACGTAGACGTTCGACGTCCCATAGCCCTGCTCTCGAGTCCCGACACACCGCCTGCGCGTTCCTCTCCGTGAACTCACGGCCACACACGGGCACCATCTCGCCTAAGTGCGGCTACTATCCTTGCGTGCGTGCGTGCGTGCGTGCGTGCACCCCATCAGTCGTGGCATTCCATTGCTCGTGCCTACGTGTCGGACTTCTGATAAAAGGAATCCTGCCTTCTCAACAGTGGAAACTTGCGGAAAACGACGTCGTCGCGTTTCACCCTTCAAATGGAAAAACAACAGTAAACTACGATTAGGAGTTGCAACTTTTTACTGCCGCGGATGACAACGCCAAACATTCTTTCTATCAAGCGCGCGAGTATTTGCGTAGTTTTTGCAACATTTTCAAGTGTTGGCACAAACAACACAAGTTCACACGCACGCACGCACGCACGCACGCACCTGTTGTTGTCAAGACGGTGGTTGTGGGAAAGCAGCGAGTTGATCTGCGCCAACTCCGTTCGATTGATGGGCTTGAATCTGATTGGCAGATTCATGGATCCCTTGGCGATGAGACTGCCCAGCACGAGGATGCGCACGTGCGGGTAAATGTGCACCTCCACGCCCGCCTGCAACCATCCATCTATCGCTTGTGAAGGCTCCAGCATTTCGTGAAATTACAGTTAGCGACCTGATTTAACGTTTGACGAGCTCAACCACAACCTCAAGCTCAAATTTAGCGAGTAATATACCGAAACCCTTAATTAGCCCCCCTGTCACGTATACCGTAAACCCTATAATTAGCCCCCCCCCCCATAATAATACACCCTCCCAAGACCACTTTGAGTTAATAAGCCCCCCCCCCTATAATTACGCCCCCTCCCTAAATGAACCATCGTCTAAAAGGCACATGTTTCCATGTCTGGGTGTATGTATGGTCGCGTATGTGTATGTATGTACACATGTATGTGTATGTATGTATGTGCATGTGAGACTGTGTGAGAGTGTGTTAGAGTGTACCAACGTGTGTGCACAGCGCCTTTTTCCCTTAAAAATCGCCTCCACGCGCCTTTTTGCCCTCACATCTTCCCACTCATCGACACTTCCAGTTTATAAGCCCCCCCCCCTATAATTATACACCCTTCTAGAGCTCGAACGAAAAAATTAGCCCCGGGGGGTTAATTATAGGGTTTACGGTAATTATGCACCCTCCTAAGACCACTTTAAAGGCAGAATTTTCGATGTCTAGGTGTATGTATGGTCGCGTATGTGTATGTATGTACATGTATGTGCATGTGAGACTGTGTAAGACTGAGCCTCCATACACCCTCCTAGAGCTCGAACAAAACAATTACCCACCGGGGGGCTAATTATAGGGTTTACGGTATGTCTTCTCACCTGCTTTCACAAGAAATGCTTCAATCTGCATTGATTAGTCTGGCTACCCGCACGTTTACCAATCACTTCCCTTCCGTGTTTCTCCTAAATTGCAATGAACAATGCGGAATAGTGAAGGACTGGACGTGATGTTCTGGTCGTGGGGCCAGGCAGCTTGGCGGCAAGACCCACGACAAACATGGTACGCCTGATAGGGGAGACGGGTCGAGGCGCCCCAGCCAGAGAGAAATGTTTCAACGTATGTTGATTAGTCTGGCTTCACAGGCGTGTATTAATTGGTCCATTTAGGTCTTTCTTCCAAATTGTTGTCAACAGTGCGAAATAGTGAACGAGTGGACGTGCACTACTGGTCGTGCGTGGGGCCAGGCGGCTTGGCGGCAAGACCCAGGACAGACAGACAGCGCCTGGTCGAGACGGAGCGCCTCCGCCAGAGTGGCCCAGCCGGCATGACTCATCGTCGGAGGCGGGAGGTCCCACGCGCGGGTGCGATGGAGAGGGAATCCCATAGAGAGGGAATGCTGGCCGTTCGACCACTGCTGCACGAAGGCGACGCCCCACGATACCGCTGAGAAGAACCGACAGACAGACTGACTTGGGCGAGAGACTAGCGCAGTTCTCGAGCGTTCTCGACTGACACAGTTCATTGTCCAGAGTGGGCCAGCCTCGACTCCACCTCTTTGTCCGTTGATCCAGTCCTGACTGGCTTTGGCACTGGCTGAGGGCGATTAGCAACTGCGCCAGTCTCCTGGAAGCCTTTACGGTCGCTGACACAGTGTTCTGTGATGGAGCTTTTGCCGTTGGGAACTCAACTTTGAATCGACCAATAATAACACAGCTTGATTGTCCGAGAGGGGAAAGGGGGAATTCCCCTCTCCCGAAATTGAAAATCTATGGGGGGGAGCGATGGGGGAAAGAAACGTACTCGGCTGACATACTTTTACGCATGGAAATGCTTATTGGTGGTCAAAAATCTCAAAATTTTCGCATACGCATTATAAATTGTTACAAATTGCTGATTATGTGCCCAAACCACCGTCAAAATGCCACAGAATCTGTACATTTAAACACGGTCCTCCCTTCCACTGCCCCCTCCCCCCGAAACAAATTTCTGGATCTGCCGACTGGCGCTGGCCACCTTATCTGTCTGATGGATTCCTAACTCCCTTGGTGGCGAAACCTCCTCTGTCACCACCTGATTTCAGCGCCTTCAAAATTATCCAGCATACGATTTTACGGTACAGCAGCGACTGCAGCATGGCAGCTGGAATCAGACAACGCAGCGTACAACCTGAGGCTAATCCTCAAGTTGTTTCCGAAAGGCATGTCCTATCGCCTGCTTTCACAAGAAATGTTTCAGTGCAAATTGATTAGTCCGGGTGTACGTGCGTTTGTCAATCGCAAATGTTTCTCTCAAATCTCTCAGTCCCTCTCCTCTCGCAGCTCGCGCGCCACCCGCGCGGTGGGACCTCCCGCCTCCGACGCTGAGTCATCCCAGCTGGGCCACTCCAGCCGGCCAAGGGCCGCGGCGCTCCGTCTCTCCTCTCGGCTTGGCCAGGCGCCGTCTGTCCTGGGTCTTGCCGCCAAGCTGCCTTGCCCCACGCACGACCAGTAGTGCACGTCCACTCCTTCACTATTCCCCACTGTTGACAACAATTTAGAAGAAAGACGTAAATGGACCAATTAATACACGCCTGTGAAGCCAGACTAATCAACACACATTGAAACATTTCTCTCTGGCTAAGGCGCCCCACTATCACTATCACTATCACTATCACTATCAGGCGTGCCATGTTTGTCGTGGGTCTTGCCGCCAAGCTGCCTGGCCCCACGACCAGTATACTTCACGTCCAGTCCTTCGCTATACCGCATTGTTCATTGCAATTTGGAGAAGCTACTCCGATTGGTAAACGCGCGGGTAGCCAGACTAATCAATGCAGATTGTAACATTTCTTGTAAAAGCAGGTGAGAAGACATACCGTAAACCCTATAATTAGCCCCCCCCCCCCCGGGCTAATTGTTTAGTTCGAGCTCTAGGAGGGTGTATAAGTATAGGGCGGAGGCTTATAAACTGGATGTGTCGATGTGTGGGAAGCTTTGTGGGCAGAAAGGCGCGTGGAGGCGATTCTTAAGGGAAAAAGACGCTGCGCACACACGTTGGTGTGGGTAAAGTCCCGTTATAGCAACAATCCGGCCATCTCCTGCTGAGCAGAGTCCCGTTATAGCAAGCAAGATGGACGCGATAGATAAAGGGCAGTCCCGTTATAGCAACACCGTATCTCAGTCCGAAATACAGCATGGTTGGCTCCCTATTGGATGCATTGGATGCGTTAGCGATGCACGCGGACTCATGCTGACAATCGGGCGACATTTATCGGAACATGCAGACGGGCCAAAACAGTGGGAGTCCAGACGATTGGACGCGCAGCATATTAGTGCGCTGTGCAGTGGGCATCACTTGTCTGTCATCAGTGTTGCATTTCAATGGAGTTCGGAAGTGCCACTTTTGCTCCTACGAAGTATAACCCGCTTGGGTTAATCGTTTACCCAAGTAAAGTGCACCCTCAGGCCGCTGCTATCACTTCTCCATCCAAAACAAACAGCGCCGGGTGTGGAAATGCGTCCAGTGCGACACCCTGTGGAACACCGCAAGAAGAAAGGAGGAGCTTTCGCCGGGGCCAGTGCCCACGATCCGCCTGGGCGACAACAACGTCATCCTCTCCGACCCTGATCACCCCAAGAACGCGCACTACTGTCAGCCCGTCGACAGCGACAGCGTCGACAGACAGTAATTTGTGACTTGTCGTGTCATGCTTTGTGACGTATTGTCTCGTGCTTCGTTAAGCGTCGTGTCAGTGTCGATGTTGTTAAATTCGTGCGCGCCCCATTTGAACAAATAAATTGGAGCATGACCATTAAACAAAACGATACGGTATCTTGAAGTTGCTATAGCGGGACCCTTCGTTGCTATAGCGGGACTCCCTGATCTTATCTGCCAGATCTATTTTGCTATAACGGGACATTGCTATAACGGGACGGAACCTTGGTGTGTGCGCAGCGACATGGAAAATTTTGCCTTTCAGCAGAGGATGGTCCATTTAGGGAGGGGGCGGAATTATAGGGGGGGGGGGCTTATTAACTCAAAGTGGTATTAGATATACTGACTACTCCATCCAGTGGTTGCTCTGTGCACCACACTGCAGGCGGTTGGGTGATCACCATACATGTAACCAGGTCTGGAAGAGTGGGGGGGGGGGGGGTAAATTGCCAAATTCTGGGAAAAGGGGTGTCGGGACAAAAAGTGGGGGGTAGCATACCTGCAACTGGGGGGTTGGGGGCCCCGCAGAATTTTTCAACCACCCCCAAGCCCCCCAGAATTTTCCCAAGGGATTTTCACTCGGTCTAAAACGATAAAAGTGAGTAAATAGTTGGTGTGTTTTAGTGCTTTTCAGTGTTATATGACCATAAACAGCAAAATAACACTGTTTAGACCCTACTTATACCCATTTTTGACCAAAGAGTACCGTTATAACTAAAAAATGGCCCGTTACCCCCCACTTTTTGCTCGACACACCCCCCACCGAATTCGGCCATTTACCCCCCCCCCCCCACTCTTCCAGACCTGGTTACAGGTATGGTGGGTAGCTGGTAGAGATGAGAATGGGCCTAGAAATCCCAGCCCGGTAAAATCGGCAAAAATCTGGCCCAGGCCCGCAAATTTCGCACAAAAACGAGGCAGGCCCAGCCCGCCCCTGGAAAATCAGGCCCAAGCCGGGGCCATGCGCATGTTTGCGATGCTCAACTTTTAGAGGGACACAGCGGGACACAGTGGGACTACCGTATTCTTCGCCGAATAACGTTTTTCTGTATCCTCAACACCGCTGTCGCGCAGCAAGGTCCATTGCCGACCAAGTACCGACTGAGAAACGTCCTGATGAGTGCGCGCTCATTTCACGTTGAGGGGCAGTCACAGAGCCGCTGCTTTATATTGTGTAGTTCCACTCCGTGGGCAGCGTCCACTACACGGCGGACTGCTTGGTCGACGGGCTGGGCTCCTGGTGGCGGCTCAACGACAGCACCGTCCTGCACGTCGGCCCTAACGCCGACTAGGTCGCCTTTGAGAGCCAGGACGCCTACCTCTGTTCTACGACCGGCAGACGTGACACTTGATCTCATGAGCCCCATTCGCATTGCACGCGAATTTTCAGGCGAACGCATGAGCATTTATTCGCGTAAGAAGGTAGATTTGCGTGTCGAGCGGTGCGCCGCATACAGACAACGCCACCGCCCGAGCCACTTTGTATATATTTCGTATATTTTGCACATATTGATGTATATCAACTTCTACGATTAGAAAGTTGCACGTACTCGTTTGAATTGGGCGGTACCGTACTTGCAGTTGAGCATCGTTAACGCACCAGCCCATGCTCGTCTCTAGTGGCTGGCCATTTTATGAATTGTCCACCGAGTGAGTCCCTCTCGGACAGCGTCTCGGCTCCCATGGGTTTACGGTGTGTGATACAAGTAAATTGTGCGCTGCGCGGTGCTCAGTGTACTGTCCGCAGTGTACTCACGATCTGGAATCAACGCAGATGTACCAACCTTGGCTGTCGCTGCACTTGTGGCCCATCGTACCTGTAACTGGAGTATGAGCAAGCCCCCCCCCCCCTCCCCACCCCCTAGACCTCAGCTCACCATGACCCTAAGTTGCACGTCCATCTGCTTTATTTAACGCGGAAATGTTTCGAGCACAAAAAAAAGTCCCAAATGCGCGATTTGCTGTGCTGCGGGGTTGAGACGACTGCTATGGCGTATTCGGTTCTTCTTCTGGGTTCGATTCTTGATGGATCCACTAAGACGAGTACTTCCTTATCAATGGAATTTCTCGTGCTGATGCTGCTCTAGATTACAGATGGCGTTCTTCCGAATGTCATTGGCTAATTAGGTACATCCACAACAACTATGTTTGCATAAACCCCACAGCATAGACCATAATATGCATTATAAACGCCCCTGTACATTATGCTTACGAACATATAACAGCACATTTGGACCAGTAAGTATCCATGTATGTACCGTCATTTTGGTGCAAAAATTTATGACACAAATCGATGTTGAACCGCTTCTGAGCCGGTGTCATGAGTCAAAGCGGCTAGTGAAAAAAGCCGACTCGACGAATCCACCATGACCGCTGTGGAAAACTGCAAAATAGTAGAGCATCGCAAGTCGAAATCAAACCTTTTACTTAAAATCTTATGCTTATCAGGACGACGGATGCCAGCATTCACCAAGCCTACCAGAGACTGCGACTGTTCTTGAGTGCCGTCAACAACCACAATAGGACCAGAAACACGCCCAATGCCACTGCCTTGTTACTTCCGGTGCTTGTCGGTGTCGCTTGTCGCCGGCGCTGCTCAGCGTCTTGTCCTGCTGGGTGGAGGAAGGATGGTTGCGGCCGGTTGCGGCCGGCCAATATGGGTTTGCCTGCAAAATGGGTTTGCGCTCTGCCTCGATAATATTGGCTTAATCTCGTTACAAAATTGGTCTTTACAAATGTTCGGGTATTGCCATTGCACAACGTTTGCAATGGCGCTTCCGACGTTGGGTGTCAGGCTATTTTAGTCACAAAAAAGGGTTCAGCAACAACTCTCGCGAACCGGCGTGGAGACGACGCGCCAACGTTTCGGTCTTGATGTCGATGCCCACAGCTTCTTTGCGTTGACGTTCCACGGCCAGGAGGTCGGCGCGCGAACTGGCGGGCGTGACGAGGGCGGCGGGGGCAGGGGTGTCGAGAGGCGACGAGAAGTGCTCCGCGGGCGCTCTGTTCTGCAGTCCGGCGGCAACAGCCGTGGCGCCGCGCTTTGCCGCTGCTGACTTGTTCTGGGCGCGAGGGCACTGGTCGTCGTAGTGGCCGATGGGCAGTCGACACTGGCGCGCGTCGACGGGCGGCGCGTCTTCGAGGTGCAGCAGGCTCACTAGCGTCTCCTGCAAGAGAGTGGGCAGTCGAAGGACAAGTCACTCCGCTAGCCACCCCCCCCCCCCACCTCGTAGAAGTCGAACAGCGCGGGCGAGACGACGTTGGAAATGCCGGCGCGTCCTTGCCGCCGACGGAACTCCTGCAGCATGATCGGGTCTCCAAAAACCTCTCTGGCGCGGATCATGCAGCGCATGATGTAGTTGAACACTGAGAGCAAGGGGGCGCGTCATTAGTTAGGGCCGCTGACGACTGCGCCAAGACGGCGTACTGGGCTTGCTGAGCGCTCTCGCCAGGTTGTGGTTGCGGTCGAACGGGTCCTGTATGCACATGGGCTTGTCGGACCACAGCAGGTCAACCTTGGTCAGGCGCTTCAGGCGGTGCACCTGCACCACGTCGCGTTCCACGTCAAACGACGCCCTCTCAACGTAGTAGCAGAAGAAGCCGACGAGCAGCGTGAGCAGCGGCTCCTTGCACGCGCCCACGCGACGACGCCACTCCTGAGCAAAGGCGACGATGACGAGAACGACGACCGCGCCCGCCTCCATCACATCCCACGACTCTACCTGAATGACGAGCTCGTCTTCGCAGAAGTACGTGTCGCACTCCTCCCAGACGACCTTAGGCAGCACGCGCTCGCCCACGGATGGTGGCAGCTACAATGGGAGAGAGAGGGGGGGGGGAGGGAGGGAGTTGCAGAAGGCGGCTGGCCAAGCGGCGCCGCCACCTCCTGTAGGACGGGCAAGACGGGCGGCTGGGTGTTCTGTAGGTAGTGGATGAGCATGAGGATCCAGGCGTAGGAGGAGAGGGAGCCTTCGCTGGCGTCGCCAATGCCGTTGACGCCGGCGAACGCCTTGAGCACGCGGCCCAGCCAGGCGACGCGTCCGTCGAGCAGCGAGTACCGGCGCAACAGCTCCGTGTTCCGCAGCGCCAGCACGTTGTACAGACTGATGCTGCAGCAGGCGGCCCCAAACGTCCGTCCGCCGGCGCCCTTGGCACTCGGCAGACAGCAGTCAAATGGCTACACGCGCTCGTCACCCACTCGCCGGTCAGTCCGTCGGCCGGCCTGCGGAACTTGACGATGGGCACCTTGGCCTTTGTGATCGCCCACACGTCCCTGTAAGGGCCCGCCGCCCTGATGGCACAGGCCACGGCCCGTATCACGGCCTTCGGGTCCTTGCGCTGTAGCGGCAGAACAGTCAGCTGACACAATTCATGGAAAGCATTCATTGAAGAGGGAGCGGTGTCAGGGGGTGAAAAGTGTACCTAAATAGTGTATAAATAGGCAAACCGTCCCCCCCCCAACCCCCAGTTACATGTATGATGGAAAGACGGAGAACCTTGAAAAAGCAAACCTCGTCGAGGCGATCCAGTTGGAAGCGTAGGCACAAGTCGAGCTCGGTGAAGGGCCACTTGAAGCCGTTCTTGGCGGAGCCGAAGAGGTCGAGGCGGACCAGCTCTCGCGGGAACGTCCCCTGGAGCACTTGGCGCAATTCATCGTGCACACGGGCGCGCACCCGATCCATCTTTCTTGTCATGACTTGGCCAACAGCTGCGCAACACACGATTCAACACCACGGCGACACAGTCGCCTGTACCCCCCCCCCCCCGCCTGGGGACCCCGTGGACCACGGCCGCGGCCCTGCCACGCCCCACCATCTCACCGACTCTCTGCACGAGCCCCTCCCCCAAACCACCCCACCGGCCGCTCCGCACCGCGGCCCTCCCAGCCCCCCTCTAAATCCTGACGGGGAGGGCGGCCGCCCTCCCGCCCTCCCCCTGGCTATAGCCGTCCCGCTTTTTTGCGGGAGGAACCCCCCACTGGCCATCACCATCCCAGACAAGTTGCGCGAAACCCTCTCTCATTATTGAAAAATTGGGTGAATATGCGTGTTTTTGTGTCCTTTTTCATCGTACTGTGACCCAAAAACGCTTAAGTGCTATTTAGGCATTGTTTTGGCACATTTTGGACCAAAAAGCACCGATTTACGCGCTATTTTGGTGCGAAATCTTCCACTTCGACAACCCCTCCTCAAAAATTTCCGATCCCAGACATTTTACCCGGGATGGCTCTAGACCCCCCGCGGAACCCCCCGCCACCCCCCCCCCCCTGGCTTTTGGACCAATCTACACGTATGATTTTCACCCTGCCTAAAACAATAGGAGTGAGTAAATATTCGTGAATTTCAGTGCTTTTCAGTGTTATATGACCATCAAACGGCTAAATAACACTATTTAGACCCTAATTCGACTCATTTTTGCCCAAAAAGCAGTAAAAAAACAGTATAGCGTAAATCCTCCAATAGTGCCCCCGGGGCACTATTTTTTCAACCTCTCCTTACCCGGGGGCACTATTGGAGGGGGGGCACTATTGGAGGGGGGGCTTCTATTATTTCAACCTAAAAATTTTGAATGGTAATGCTAGTTTCGCTGTCAAAATTGCCGATTTTTCGATGATTTTGATCACTTTTGCCACATTTAATGGTTGATTTACCGCTAATAGTTGCTGAAACGTACAATTATTGGTTAGTAGTAGTGTGTATACACGATATAAATGTACCTACCACTATATTTTTGCCCATAAAAGGCACATGGCACAACATACCCCTTACCCCCGGGGGCACTATGGGAGGGGGGGGGGCACTATTGGAGGCGGGGGGCGGTATTGGAGGATTTACGGTAAGTCAACAAATGGTCCGATACCTCCCCCAACTTTTGCTCCAGCCACCCGTCCCCCAAATCTTCCAACCCCCTCCCCGCGCCCAACTTGCTCTGACCCGCGGTTTAGAGCTGCAAACCGAAATCGGTATATACCAAAATTTCGGTATATACCGAACAAAATGGTCGGTTTCGGTATATACTGATACCGAAAATACCGATATTTCTAAATTTCGGTATATACCGAAACCGAAAATTTCGGTATTCGGTATTCAGTATTTTTGGGATTTTCGGCTTGACAAAGCGCCATTCCAGTGGTTTATAGCACGCGATTTGTGCCAAAAATGGGAAGAAACGGACGTCAGAGATGGCTATTGACGTCGACTGTTTGGGACTTTGCCGTGGCCCGAAAGCAATGCTGAGGCAGTGGAAACACCAGGGTCAGTGGCTGCTCTCGACAGAGTTCAGATTCTTTGGCTACATGCCAGTTGTTCCTCAACACTACAGACCAGTCGACACTACTTCCTAATTCTGTCAACCTTGGTTCACAAGAGTTGGGATGTACATGTACAGGTACAGGCACATTGTAGCTACAAAGCCGAGCTGTATCCGAGGCCACTAGCACTACTATGTGTGTCGAGGGAGGGAGGGCCGATTTACCATCCACGCGCCTGATCTACAGTGATCCATGCAAGTCATTCAATGCTAGCAAAGCTGAGCAGCTGCTTTAGTATTCTGCAAGGCCTTCCGCAAGTACCCAGGAGATCTAGGAGACCAAGGAAGAAAGCGAAGAGCAAGATGGTACATAGTTCGCTCAATCGCGCACGCTTATTTATAAATACCGAATACCAAACCAAATACCGACAATACCGAAATTATCAGATGCGGTATATACCGTAGCGAAAAATACCGACCATTCGAAATTTTGGTATATACCGATACCGAAAATACCAAACATTGGTCGGTTTGCAGCTCTACCGCGGATATATAGGTACGCCAGTCGCCAACACCCACTGTCAATATGGTCGAGAAGGTCGTGCAGAAAGCGGCTGTAGTGGGGCGTCATGGTTGGAAGTTGCTGAATGGGCGGGAACATTCGCTGAGGACAGCCCTCCTCGAGGTGGCCCATCGCCGAGCAGCATTGGCAGAACCACTCCGCCTTCCGGAAGCCGCTGCGCTGCCGCATCGGCCGCAACGGCATCAGAGGACCAGTAGCGGACGCGGCGCACCGGCCACAGATTCGTCAACCAAGTCCTTCTAAATAGAGTTCTGAAATCTGATCTCCCAAGCAGAGGTGTAACTGGTCATCGAAGTGGGAGGGGGTGAATCTCAGATTTTTCAAAAGTCGAGGGGGGTGACCTGCACGGCCAAATTTGATACAAATTCTCGTTTGCGAGCCTCAACAATGACCTAGAAAAAGCTTTGTGTGTGCTAAAAACACAGGCCACAGGCAAAATTTGTTGATTTTTTGTCCGACAACGCGCTCGAGACTCTCTAAAATGGTCTGTAGTGGCGTAAAATGCAGCGCCGCAGGCGAACTTTTTGCTATTTGGACAATAAATACTGCTCAAAGGCCTGAAAAACACCTTGGAAAGTATGAGAAACACATTCAGCCATGGGGGTAACCTGCAATGAGTGCAGGTTGGACCAAAGCTGGGGGAGGGTGATCCTTTTTTCGAGCAGGATTGCCTGAAGCTTGGGGAGGGTGACCTGTACCTACACCCTACCCACTTAGGTGGGGTTATGCTTAAGAGTCAATGTCTGAGAAAGTGTTAGAAATCGCAGACACTTTGAAAAAAAAGAAAATTTGAGCTGAGGGCATGGGGATGTAGGGTACGGTGGGCAGGGTTGCATCAAAAAAAATTTCAAGTTTTTTTTTAAATTAAAAAAA
Organism: Paralinhomoeus sp. GSCO2_6; assembly: GCA_030248085.1. Lineage (NCBI taxonomy): Eukaryota > Metazoa > Nematoda > Chromadorea > Monhysterida > Linhomoeidae > Paralinhomoeus > Paralinhomoeus sp. GSCO2_6. The sequence continues at coordinate 10,560 of JASAMY010002889.1, read as the reverse complement.
TTGACTTAAAAAATTAAAAAAAAATTAAAAAAATTAAAAAAAAAATATTTTTAATTGACTTAGGAGCCATCATTGGGGCCAAATACTTTTTGGGGTTCCCAACTGGTTCCCAACGTAGTGCGATACCGTAAACGACCATTTAGAGGCAGCGGCTTTGTCACCATTTGACTAAAACGATGCTAAATACGCTTCTAAAGGCTTTAGGGAAGCACTAGTACTTGTGTTTGACACTCTAATAGGCTAAAAGTATCTTATAGTACAGGTATTTGGCACCAATGATGGCTCCTAAGTCAATCTAAAAAAAAAAATTTTTTTTTTTAAATTTTTTTTTAATTTAAAAAAAAAACTTGAAATTTTTTTTTTATGCAACCCTGTATACACGTTGCTTCTCAAGCGCACCAAATAGTAAGGAAGGGGCTCATGCGCATTGCACTGGCTGGCTGGCACACGTTTTCGGCAACATTTTACATCTACTAATACAAATGCACCGCGTGCACGGGTATATTTGTGTGTAATATTTGTAATATTGCTATTATGTAATATATTGCTGCATCGTAGCATAGTGATGTAAAGAATCAAAATGATCGCTATAACTAGGCGGTCAACTTTTGTGTTTTAGCCGAAGTGATGCGACGTACTCACATCGAGTTTTTTGTGAAGCAGCCGATTTGATGGTGTGCGTGCGTGCGTGCACATCTGCAGTGCCATATTGGTTCGTCGGAGCATAGCAGTGTAAAGAATCAAAATAATCTACACGTGCAGGCAGTCAACTTCCGTGTTTTAGCCAAAGTGATCCGACCTACCCATATCAATATTTATCGATTATTCCGGATGTGAAAATATTTTGGTGCGTCGGATCATGTTGACTTCAAGGAATGAAATGTTCGCCATCGAAGGGCAATCAACTTTATTATTGACGTTAATGCCCTCCGACGTAACCACACCAAAATATCGCCATTTTTCGTTTTCGGTATAATGGGGAGAGGCATTTTGGTGCGTTCAATTTGGTCCAATTGTCAAAAGGGGTCTATTCCAGGTCATGCCGAACAACTTTTTCCTTTATAGCAAAGCTCTGTGATAAGCCGTTAGCGCGCCTATTAAACACAAACTTTTTGGCCGATATTTTTAATTGCTAATAACTCATTATCGGTGATGAAGTTTTAGGTTCAGTGACTTGGCATAGACTTCCCATAAGAAACTGTTCAAGGAAATCAAAAAAAAATTGGGGGTTAATTGGGCACTTTTTCGAGATTTACTCTTGGTGGAAACCACCCCAAAAAAACGACTATGTCCGAAAAAACGCATAAAATCGACGATATCTCGAGTTTGGTAGGACGCAGAGACGATTCCTTTGGTACGCAAAATTGCCATCATGGGTCGCTTACACATGCCAAGTTTCATTCCAATTGCCCACGGCACTAGTGAGTGGCGCTCCAAAAACTGGGAGGAGAACACGAAAAAAAAAAGACACTGTTCGGAAACATTTTCGGGCGTACCCCCTTAACGCGCAGCAATACTGCAACGCGCTGTGGCACGTACGGTCCCCCGATGAGTGCGCTTCTTTTGACCCATAACGCGCCGAAATCGGTTCAGCCAATCAAAAGTTATGGGCGATCAAAAATCCGAATTCTCGCGCGCGCAAGTCGTCACATATTAGGGTTGTACGCTGACGCGTACACCCTGATATATGTTTGCTTCTAGTAAACTCGCGAACCACTTGACGTACGTGCACTAGGGATGAGCACGGGCCTGCACATCTCGGCCCGGCCCAGCCCGCCGGATAGTCCGGCCCGTCCCGACCCGGCCCACACCCTCAAAACGCAGGCCCGGCCCGGCCCGGCCCGTCCAACTGCTCAATATCGCAGGCCCGGCCCTGCCCAGCCCGCCCCACAAAATTAGTACAGTCACTACAGTGTACAATTTACTGAAATACCGTATGCCAATTCGCGGGATTCACTTAAAGGGGGGGCTCTAGTTTCCAAATTTTTTGAGATGGTGATGTGGTCAGCTGCGGGACACCCCTGGAAATCACGTGACGTTCTTACTTTTCCAACTTAATTCTAAGTTTTTCGAGATATTTCCACTTGAACCTCCGAAATTTGAAATCTCAGAGTGTCGTAATCTTAGTTTGAATTGCTTATGCGGGGCGTCAAGGGTACGATTTGTGTTAGGATTGTGGCGTATGGTGGCCTCACCATACCGAGATAGCAACGCAAGAAAAATTTTTTGAGTCGTCTTATGTCTACAAGCGGGAGCCAGGCGGACGGACAAAGCGGCGGACAACTACTGCGGGGGGACACAGTGGGTACAGTGCGCCGCCGAATAGTACGCTCTGTGACAGAAACGTGTTTCTTTTAAAGATGTTCCGTCCCCGCTCTGTCATTCCGTCCCCGCTCTGTCATTCCGTCCCCGCTCTGACATTCCGTCCCCGCTCTGTCATTCCGTCCCCGCTCTGTCTTTGGATCGGAAAAAAGGGAGAGAGATCTTGGATCGAGATAGCATGGCGGCCTGCGAGTATTGCAAGCGAGGCCCGCGCTGGTGCGTCTGCGCTAAGTCGGCCGACGGCGAGGAACCACAGCTGACTGCCAAGTCCCTCGCCGAGCAGCTATCGCAGCTGAAGACGGACCTCAAGGCCGCCATCGTCGTGGCCGTCTCTGAGGCGACGGCGCACTACAAGGAGGAAATCACCTACATTCGAGAGGCATACGAGGACGTTCTCTGCCGCCTCAAGGCTCTCGAAGAGGAGAAGGAGAAGAACAAGCCCGCTCCGCCTCCGCTGCTGCAGTGCAGCAGGAGCTGAACAAGCAGCGGATGCAGCTGAAGGCCGCGGGAAGGGACGCCGTCATCTTCCGCGGTCAGGTCATGGACCGCACGGAGGGGGACCGCATCCGATCTGAGATCCGCCCCAGAAACCAGGTAAACTAGCCTGTCACCCCATTGGCGCGCCCTCGCCGTCCTCCTCAGCCTGCGCAGCTCGCGACTCGCATAGCGGCGCGCCCGTCCCGCTTGTCGCGTTCAACGCACAGTCGCTTCGCGCCCACCTTGTAGAGTTTCGCGCATTCCTCGACCAATCACCTGGCACGGTAGTCTGCGTTTGTGAGAGCTGGCTAGACAGCAGTTTCCCCAGTGCCCTGTTAGGTAACTCACACAGTGTTTTTCGAGCTGACAGGGAGCACCGCGCAGGCGGTGGCTCTCTTGTCCTTGTCCCCAAGAGTATGCCTGCTTCCCCTCTCCATACGTATGTAGATAACGACTTTGAATGCATAGCGCTTGATATACACGTAGGTAAGTGTGCACTGCGAATCGTTTCCGTCTACCGTACCGTAACCCCCGCAACCGTGACAGTACAGGCCTTCGAAATGCCCTGGAGGATCTTTGTGACGTAAGCAAGCCTCTTATTTGCGTGGGCGATTTCAACCTACCCAATATCTCTTGGAGCAATCTAACTACCCTCCCTACCGCACCCCCAGCTGAGAGGCATATTCTAGACTGCGTCATCAGTCATCACCCTTGGTTTGGAACAGTTGGTGTCCACGCCCACACGTGGCGATAACATCTTGGACCTCCTACTGACGAACCGTCCCGGCCTCGTTACCAATCTCTGCGTGGGCCCTTCCTTCATCCCTTCAGACCATAGTGCTCTCTCCTTCGACGTACAACTCCATACACAGCAATCCACTCAGCGGAAAGCCCTTCCGTGATTATCGCAATGGAAATTACGAATCTCTAAATGCATACATTGCGCAACTAGACTGGGATAATCTTCTCGGAGCCCACAGCACCGTTGAATCAATGTGGCAGGCTTTCCTATCAATTCTAGAAACAGCCTTAGACCAATACATTCCCCTCACAACACCTCGAATACGGTCAACTAAGTTGCCCAATGAAGTAGTCCGACTTCCCGCAACTGTAGCTGCGCAATGCCCAAAAGCAAAATCAACTCCACTCTCGCTACTTAGTCAGTCGCACTGTAGCTGCGCACCAACGATGGAAAGCGGCGAACAAAGAGGCACGAGCAGCGATTCGTCGCGCCAATCTATCGAGTGAACAGAGACTCTTGCGTGCCCCTGAGCGACAGTTCTGGAAGTTTGTCTCTTCGCGCCTCACGAGCAGAGATAGCATACCTCCCCTGAGATCTGAAGACGGTCTTGTCTCTGGTGAAGCGCAAAAGGCGCATCTGCTGAACGATCAGTTCAAGTCGGTCTTCATTGAGGATGACGCTCGCCCCTTGCGGCTAAATTACCAGATTGAATTCGCGCGCCCCATACGGTCAGTTCATATTGACGCAGTTGCTGTTTATGCAATCCTAGGAAAACTTCCCAACAAATTTTCGTCTGGTCCCGACAACCTGCCCCAATACGTTCTGAAAAAGTTATCAGTCTCCCTAGCAGCCCCATTAGCTCGAATATTTAATTTCTCTCTGGCTACTTCAGCTCTTCCCCACGATTGGACTTGTGCAAATATCACTCCTATCTTTAAGAAAGGAATTCCATCGGAGCCAGTAAATTACCGCCCTATTAGCATAACCAGCTCAGTATGCCGCTCTCTTGAGAAGCTAGTGAAGGGCGCGCTGCTCGCGCACTTCAATGAGAACAGGATTATCTCCCCAGCGCAACATGGTTTCCTTTCCGCTCACAGTACGACAAGTCAGTTGCTCGAGTGCCTGCGTGATTGGTCGACTGAATTAGATGCGGCTAGGCCTGTGGATGTCGCCTATATGGACATCGCGAAAGCTTTTGACACTGTCAGCCATCCAAAATTACTGCAAAAGCTTAGTCACTACGGTGTCAGAGGGCAGATCCTGCAATGGATAGAAGCATGGCTAACTGATCGCAGGCAACGAGTTCGTATCGGTGACACTTACTCAAACAATTGTGAAGTAACATCTGGCGTCCCACAAGGTTCGGTCCTAGGCCCACTCCTGTTCCTTGTTTACATAAACGACCTACCTCATATACTTTCTCATAGTCAACTAAAACTCTTTGCTGATGACTGTAAATTGTACCTTAGCGTCAAATCACCCAACCAGCAAGCTCAATTTCAGTCCGATTTGGACCGGGTGCAAGAGTGGTGTGAAATGCACCAACTTACGCTAGCGATTACCAAATGTTCCCTCCTACATCTCGGAATTCGTAGAAATCACAACTACAGCTACACTTTAAATGGAGAGCAGCTCAGGACAGCAAACTGCGTTCGTGATTTGGGAGTTGTTGTCAGCTCAGATCTGCGGTTCAAGGAGCACTGCAGAAGTGTTGCTCACATGGCGTCAGCTAAAGTTAACATGCTCTTCAACAGCTTTGCAGTCAGAAACAGAAACAGAAACTTGGAACCACCGGGATCAATGTGTACGTATGCCTACATGTATACTGTATGTATGTTTATGTAGTAACTGCTTCATTTTATTCATTTCAAAGGACTGGCTCGATTTCGATTCCAAGCCCTTTAACTTTAACTTTAGGACTTTAACAGTGCAGTCTGCAACATTTGTCGCTGGCATCAATTACAATGATATTGCCTGTCACTTGCCTGCAGTACGGCGACGGAGTTGTAGTACTTGTCCTTGTGCAGCATGATCTTCTCGACCAGATGCTTCTGGACGCCGTCGACTCCGTGCTGGTCGCCGACGTTGCTCGCCCCGACGATGACCTGGACCTCCTCCACGGGCAGCGCGCCCCGCGGCGCGCCCCTCCGCGCGACGCAGTTCGCGTTGGTGAAGATGTACCACTCGGAGATGATGCTGCCGCCGCATCTGAGACTGCAGAACTCCGTGCAGCCACTCAACCACACTTGCACCTGCAAGTGCAGTGGTGGACAGCTGGAGGCACAGTATGTACCCGTGTACACGTGCTCACACAGACTACAGTACCTACAGGATTTTTTAAGCGGGGGTAAATATACCTTGTGTTCTTCACTTCCCAACAACGCCGACTGAAACATCCTCAAAGAGAAACTGCAGAAGATTTGTCAAAAGCTGTGCATCATTGATTCAGTTTCTCACGGATCTCCAAGGTCCATTGCAGACCCAAAACTTTGGGGTGTTGGGGTGGAGCATCTACTTACAAATGCGCCTTGCATACGTGTGTGTGTGTATGTATGTTTCGAGTATCTACTTACAAATGCGCCGCGTGCACGTGTGTATATATATATATATATATATATATATATATATATATGGGCAACAAGTAAACTCGCGAACCGCTTGACGTACGTGGACGCGCGATAGCTCGATCGAATGCTCGCGACCCCGAGATGGTCATGGGCAAGGTCGATTTTTGATATGCAAATTTATACCGTAGTTATGGCGCATTTTCAAAGGTTGCAGCACAGATTAACACTACCAAACGAATTGCACATGGATGAATTGCATATCAAAAGACTCGCCTCGACGTCACGGGTCATTTGCACATGCTCCCGCATAATTATGCAAATGCATACTGTAAGTGTGGTACATTGTATCTCGTCAAATTGGAAAATGGAAAATGAACTGCGCATTGATGAATTGCATATCGAATGACTCGCCTCAACCTCACGAGTCATTTGCACATGCTCCCGCATAATTATGCAAATGCATACTGTAAGTGTGGTACATTGTATCTCGTCTAATTGGAAAATGGAAAATGAACTGCGCATTGATGAATTGCATATCAAAAGACTCGCCTCAACATCATGAGTCATTTGCACATGCTCCCGCATAATTATGCAAATGCAAACTGTAAGTGTGGTACATTGTATCTCACCAAATTGGAAAATGGAAAATGAACTGCGCATTGATGAATTGCATATCAAAAGACTCGCCTCAACGTCACGCGTCATTTGCACATGCTCCTGCATAATTATGCAAATGTATACTGTAAATGTGGTACATTGTATCTCGCCTAATTGGAAAATGGAAAATGAATTGCATATCGAATCACTCGCCCCAACGTCATGAGGCATTTGCATGTGCTCCCACATAATTATGCAAATACATACTGTAAGTGTGGTACGTTGTATCTCGCCTAATTGGAAAATGGAAAATGAACTGTGTATTGATGAATTGCATATCAAAAGACTCGCCCCAACGTCATGAGGCATTTGCATGTGCTCCCACATAATTATGCAAATACATACTGTAAGTGTGGTACATTGTATCTCGCCTAATTGGAAAATGGAAAATGAACTGCGTATTGATGAATCAGGGTGTACGCGTCAGCGTACAACCCTAATATGTGACGACTTGCGCGCGCGAGAATTCGGATTTTTGATCGCCTATAACTTTTGATTGGCTGAACCGATTTTGGCGCGTTATGGGTCAAAAGAAGCGCACTCATCGGGGGACCGTACGTGCCACATCGCGTTGCAGTATTGCTGCGCGTTAAAGGGGTACGCCCGAAAATGTTTCCGAAAAGTGTCTTTTTTTTTTCATGTTCTCCTCCCAGTTTTTGGAGCGCCACTCGCTAGTGCCGTGGGCAATTGGAATGAAACTTGGCATGTGTAAGCGACCCATGATGGCAATTTTGCGTACCAAAGGAATCGTCTCTGCGTCCTACCAAACTCGAGATATCGCCGATTTTATGCGTTTTTTAGGACATAGTCGTTTTTTGGGGTGGTTTCTACCAATAGTAAATCTCAAAAAAGTGCCTAATTAACCCCCAATTTTTTTTTGATTTTCTTGAACAGTTGCTTATGGAAAGTTTATGCCAAGTCACTGAACCTAAAACTTCGCCCCCGATAAAGAGTTATTAGCAATTAAAAATATCGGCCAAAAAGTTTGTCCTTAATAGGCGCGCTAACGGCTTATCACAGAGCTTTGCTATAAAGGAAAAAGTTGTTCGGCATGACCTGGAATAGACCCCTTTTGACAAATGGACCAAATTGAACGCACCAAAATGCCTCTCCCCATTATACCGAAAACGAAAAATGGCGATATTTTGGTGTGGTTACGTCGGAGGGCATTAACATCAATAATAAAGTTGATTGCCCTTCGATGGCAAACATTTCATTCCTTGAAGTCAACATGATCCGACGCACCAAAATATTTTCACATCCGGAATAATCGATAAATATCGATATGGGTAGGTCAGATCACTTTGGCTAAAACACGGAAGTTGACCGCCTGCACGTGTAGATTATTTTGATTCTTTACACCGCTATGCTCCGACGAACCAATATGGCACTGCAGATGTGCACGCACGCACGCACACCATCAAATCGGCTGCTTCAAATAATAACTGGATGTGGGTACATCGCATCACTTCAGCTAAAACACAAAAGTTGACCGCCTAGTCATAGCGATCATTTTCATTCTTTACATCACTACGCTACGATGCAGCAATATAGCACAACTGCCCGTGCACGCACGCACGCACTCGCACACACACACAATTATCCGCAGTGGCTTCTGTTTGTAGTTTTCTGCATGCTGTGCCATTTGCTGATAGGTCATCCTGCTTTGTATCATTTGCATGACAATTAGTTGTGCACAACTTTGGTCAATGAAAAATACATTCGTACCTATTATCAATCCACATGCTCACATTCTATACGATGAGTGTCTCCTACTGCACTTGAGGGATTCTACCAAGCATGCTACATATGTCATACATGGTACATATGTCGTGCATGCGTGCGTGCATACGTGCATGCATGTGTGCGTGCGTGCCTGCGTGCGTACGTGCATGCATGTGTGCGTGCGTGCATGCGTGTGCCTGTATAGGTTTTACGCATCGATGTTTGTCTTACGAAAAAACACTGTATTAAGGAAAAATTTGCAGGTGGCTGCAAAAAAAGGTGAATATGTGACGCTCTTTTGTTGGAGCCCAGTTTGAAAAAGAGGGGTATCAATTAAGGCATGCCTCATTTATGTATAGCCACTTATGCTTTGCAGCTGATCAACTTCAGTTTTGAACAAACTGTGTATAAAAACCGAACCAAACGCAGCAACAGGTCACATATTCGGCATTTTTTTGTGTGAGCTATCTCACTCACCCAAAATGCAACAGCAATCCTTTCACATCTCATCTATCTCTGGTCATTACCATCGACCTGGCACAGCCAAAGTTCCTACATAAATAATTGGCACCTTGCTAACATTTGTGAGATGTGGATTGCCACTACAGTTCAGTTAGTGATGTGTAGGTATACATATGGTACTGGCTCCATTCGTCATTTCCTTTTTGGCATTTACCCAATAACGCACTGCTCCTATACAACGTGTTTGCATGCGTACGTGCGTGCGTGCGTGCGTGCGTTCGTGCGTGCTTGCGTGCGTCCGTGCGTGCGTGCGTGTGTACATCTGCATAGTGGTCCATGTGCAAGACCCTGGGGCCCTTCCTGCCTGTCTTGCAACCACGTGGCATTTAGTCATGCGGCATATGTGAATGCAGGGTGTTCCAGTCCAGTTAGGTCCTATGAATGCCACTGCTCCTTTCTATGCACACAAACACAAAAAAATGCCGAATATGTGACGTGTTGCTGCGTTTGGTTCGGTTTTTATACACAGTTTGTTCAAACTGAAGTTGATCACTGAAAGCATAAGTGGCTATACATAAATGAGGCATGCCTTAATTGATACCCCTCTTTTTCAAACTGGGCTCCAACAAAAGAGAGTGTCACATATTCACCTTTTTTTGCAGCCACCTGCAAATTTTTCCGTAATTGCATATCAAAAGACTCGCCTCGACATCACGAGTCATTTGCACATGCTCCTGCATAATTATGCAAATGCATACTGTAAGTGTGGTACATTGTATCTTGCCTAATTGGAAAATGGAAAATGAACTGCATATCGAATCACTCACCTCAACGTCATGAGGCATTTGCATGTGCTCCCACATAATTATGCAAATGCATGCTGTAAGTGTGGTACATTGTATCTTGCCTAATTGGAAATGGAAAATGAACTGCTGACTGATGAATTGCATATCAAAAGACTCGCCTCGATGTCACAAGTCATTTGCACATGCTGCCACAAGATTTAAATGCATACTGTAAGTGTGGTACATTGTATCTTGCCTAATTGGGGAATGGAAAATGAACTGCTCACTGATGAATTGCATATCAAAAGACTCGCCTTGACATCACCAGTCATTTGCACATGCTCCCACATAATTATGCAAATGCATACTGTAAGTGTGGTACATTGTATTCTGCTTAATTGGAAAATGGAAAATGAACTGTGTATTGATGAATTGCATATATCGAATGACTCACCTTGACATCACGAGTCATTTGCACATGCTCCCACATAAGTATGCAAATGCATACTGTAAGTGTGGTACATTGTATCTCGCTAATGGAAAATGGAAAATGAACTGCGCATTGATGAATTGCATATCGCAATGACTCACCTTGACATCACGAGTCATTTTGCATACATGCTCCCACATAATTATGCAAATGAATATACTGTGTGGTACATTTGTAGCCCAATGTGGCTGAAATGCCATCACGATTAAGACAACAGCAGCGAATTTGGCGCCACCAGTTGTCAACAAGGTGAACGCCCATTGCGATCAACATCGACGACTGCATCAACTCGGCCGCGCGATTGACGAGGTAAACACCATCGCGATTCGCGAT
>JASAMY010000021.1:0-53722 GCA_030248085.1 Paralinhomoeus sp. GSCO2_6 | reverse complement strand
TGGCCGCCTCTACACAGACAAAGACATACGCTGTCACTTGTACAGCAACGGGACGGGACGGGACGGGATTCAATCCGAAAAAAGGACCGTCCCGATGGCGCCGCCTACACAGAGAAACACATACGGTGTCACCAACGGGACGGGACGGGACGGGATTCACTTCGAAAAAATGACCGTCCCAATGGCCGCCTCTAGCAGCAACGCGACGGGACGGGACGGGATTCACTTCGAAAAAATCACCGTCCCGATGGCTGCCTCTACACAGACAAAGACATACGCTGTCACTTGTACAGCAACGGGACGGGACGGGACGGGATTCAATCCGAAAAAACGACCGTCCCGATGGCTGCCTCTACACAGACAAAGACATACGCTGTCACTTGTACAGCAACGGGACGGGACGGGACGGGATTCACTTCGAAAAAATGACCGTCCCGATGAGCGCCTCTTCACAGACAAAGACATACGCTGTCACTTGTACAGCAACGGGACGGGACGGGACGGGATTCAATCCGAAAAAACGACCGTCCCGATGGCTGCCTCTACACAGACAAAGACATACGCTGTCACTTGTACAGCAACGGGACGGGACGGGACGGGATTCACTTCGAAGAAATGACCGTCCCGATGGCCGCCTCTAGCAGCAACGGGACGGGACGGGACGGGATTCACTTCGAAAAAATCACCGTCCCGATGGCCGCCTCTACACAGACAAAGACATACGGTGTCACTTGTACAGCAACGGGACGGGACGGGACGGGATTCAATCCGAAAAAAGGACCGTCCCGATGGCCGCCTCTACACAGACAAAGACATACGCTGTCAGTTGTACAGCAACGGGACGGGACGGGACGGGATTCACTTCGAAAAAATGACCGTCCCGATGGCCGCCTCTAGCAGCAACGGGACGGGACGGGACGGGATTCAATCCGAAAAAAGGACCGTCCCGATGGCGCCGCCTACACAGAGAAACACATACGGTGTCACCAACGGGACGGGACGGGACGGGATTCAATCCGAAAAAATGACCGTCCCGATGGCCGCCTCTAGCAGCAACGGGACGGGACGGGACGGGATTCACTTCGAAAAAATCACCGTCCCGATGGCTGCCTCTAGCAGCAACGGGACGGGACGGGACGGGATTCACTTCGAAAAAATGACCGTCCCGATCAGCGCCTCTTCACAGACAAAGACATACGCTGTCACTTGTACAGCAACGGGACGGGACGGGACGGGATTCAATCCGAAAAAAGGACCGTCCCGATGGCGCCGCCTACACAGAGAAACACATACGGTGTCACCAACGGGACGGGACGGGACGGGATTCACTTCGAAAAAATGACCGTCCCAATGGCCGCCTCTAGCAGCAACGGGACGGGACGGGACGGGATTCACTTCCAAAAAATCACCGTCCCGATGGCCGCCTCTAGCAGCAACGGGACGGGACGGGACGGGATTCACTTCGAAGAAATGACCGTCCCGATGGCCGCCTCTAGCAGCAACGGGACGGGACGGGACGGGATTCACTTCGAAAAAATGACCGTCCCGATGGCCGCCTCTACACAGACAAAGACATACGCTGTCACTTGTACAGCAACGGGACGGGACGGGACGGGATTCACTCTCAAAAAATCACCGTCCCGATGGCCGCCTCTACACAGAGAAACACATACGGTGTCACCAACGGGACGGGACGGGACGGGATTCAGTTCGAAAAAATGACCGTCCCAATGGCCGCCTCTAGCAGGAACGGGACGGGACGGGACGGGATTCACTTCCAAAAAATCACCGTCCCGATGGCCGCCTCTAGCAGCAACGGGACGGGACGGGACGGGATTCACTTCGAAAAAATGACCGTCCCGATGGCCGCCTCTACACAGACAAAGACATACGGTGTCACTTGTACAGCAACGGGACGGGACGGGACGGGATTCAATCCGAAAAAAGGACCGTCCCGATGGCCGCCTCTAGCAGCAACGGGACGGGACGGGACGGGATTCACTTCGAAGAAATGACCGTCCCGATGGCCGCCTCTAGCAGCAACGGGACGGGACGGGACGGGATTCACTTCGAAAAAATGACCGTCCCGATGGCCGCCTCTACACAGACAAAGACATACGCTGTCACTTGTACAGCAACGGGACGGGACGGGACGGGATTCACTCTCAAAAAATCACCGTCCCGATGGAAGCCTCTACACAGACAAAGACATACGCTGTCACTTGTACAGCAACGGGACGGGACGGGACGGGATTCAAGCGGAAAAAAAGGACCGTCCCGATGAGCGCCTCTACACAGACAAAGACATACGCTGTCACTTGTACAGCAACGGGACGGGACGGGACGGGATTCACTTCGAAGAAATGACCGTCCCGATGGCCGCCTCTAGCAGAAACGGGACGGGACGGGACGGGATTCACTTCGAAAAAATCACCGTCCCGATGGCTGCCTCTAGCAGCAACGGGACGGGACGGGACGGGATTGACTTCGAAAATATGACCGTCCCGATGGCCGCCTCTACACACAGACAAAGACATACGCTGTGACTTGTACAGCAACGGGACGGGACGGGACGGGATTCAATCCGAAAAAAGGACCATCCCGATGAGCGCCTCTACACAGACAAAGACATACGCTGTCACTTGTACAGCAACGGGACGGGACGGGACGGGATTCACTTCGAAGAAATGACCGTCCCGATGGCCGCCTCTAGCAGCAACGGGACGGGACGGGACGGGATTCACTTCGAAAAAATCACCGTCCCGATGGCTGCCTCTAGCAGCAACGGGACGGGACGGGACGGGATTCACTTCGAAAAAATCACCGTCCCGATGGCCGCCTCTAGCAGCAACGGGACGGGACGGGACGGGATTCACTCTCAAAAAATCACCGTCCCGATGGCCGCCTCTACACAGACAAAGACATACGGTGTCACTTGTACAGCAACGGGACGGGACGGGACGGGATTCAATCCGAAAAAAGGACCGTCCCGATGGCCGCCTCTACACAGACAAAGACATACGCTGTCACCAACGGGACGGGACGGGACGGGATTCACTTCGAAAAAATGACCGTCCCAATGGCCGCCTCTAGCAGGAACGGGACGGGACGGGACGGGATTCACTTCCAAAAAATCACCGTCCCGATGGCCGCCTCTAGCAGCAACGGGACGGGACGGGACGGGATTCACTTCGAAAAAATGACCGTCCCGATGGCCGCCTCTACACAGACAAAGACATACGGTGTCACTTGTACAGCAACGGGACGGGACGGGACGGGATTCAATCCGAAAAAGGACCGTCCCGATGGCCGCCTCTAGCAGCAACGGGACGGGACGGGACGGGATTCACTTCGAAGAAATGACCGTCCCGATGGCCGCCTCTAGCAGCAACGGGACGGGACGGGACGGGATTCACTTCGAAAAAATGACCGTCCCGATGGCCGCCTCTACACAGACAAAGACATACGCTGTCACTTGTACAGCAACGGGACGGGACGGGACGGGATTCACTCTCAAAAAATCACCGTCCCGATGGAAGCCTCTACACAGACAAAGACATACGCTGTCACTTGTACAGCAACGGGACGGGACGGGACGGGATTCAATCCGAAAAAAGGACCGTCCCGATGAGCGCCTCTACACAGACAAAGACATACGCTGTCACTTGTACAGCAACGGGACGGGACGGGACGGGATTCACTTCGAAGAAATGACCGTCCCGATGGCCGCCTCTAGCAGAAACGGGACGGGACGGGACGGGATTCACTTCGAAAAAATCACCGTCCCGATGGCTGCCTCTAGCAGCAACGGGACAGGACGGGACGGGATTGACTTCGAAAATATGACCGTCCCGATGGCCGCCTCTACACACAGACAAAGACATACGCTGTGACTTGTACAGCAACGGGACGGGACGGGACGGGATTCAATCCGAAAAAAGGACCATCCCGATGAGCGCCTCTACACAGACAAAGACATACGCTGTCACTTGTACAGCAACGGGACGGGACGGGACGGGATTCACTTCGAAGAAATGACCGTCCCGATGGCCGCCTCTAGCAGCAACGGGACGGGACGGGACGGGATTCACTTCGAAAAAATCACCGTCCCGATGGCTGCCTCTAGCAGCAACGGGACGGGACGGGACGGGATTCACTTCGAAAAAATGACCGTCCCGATCAGCGCCTCTTCACAGACAAAGACATACGCTGTCACTTGTACAGCAACGGGACGGGACGGGACGGGATTCAATCCGAAAAAAGGACCGTCCCGATGGCGCCGCCTACACAGAGAAACACATACGGTGTCACCAACGGGACGGGACGGGACGGGATTCACTTCGAAAAAATGACCGTCCCAATGGCCGCCTCTAGCAGCAACGGGACGGGACGGGACGGGATTCACTTCCAAAAAATCACCGTCCCGATGGCCGCCTCTAGCAGCAACGGGACGGGACGGGACGGGATTCACTTCGAAGAAATGACCGTCCCGATGGCCGCCTCTAGCAGCAACGGGACGGGACGGGACGGGATTCACTTCGAAAAAATGACCGTCCCGATGGCCGCCTCTACACAGACAAAGACATACGCTGTCACTTGTACAGCAACGGGACGGGACGGGACGGGATTCACTCTCAAAAAATCACCGTCCCGATGGCCGCCTCTACACAGAGAAACACATACGGTGTCACCAACGGGACGGGACGGGACGGGATTCAGTTCGAAAAAATGACCGTCCCAATGGCCGCCTCTAGCAGGAACGGGACGGGACGGGACGGGATTCACTTCCAAAAAATCACCGTCCCGATGGCCGCCTCTAGCAGCAACGGGACGGGACGGGACGGGATTCACTTCGAAAAAATGACCGTCCCGATGGCCGCCTCTACACAGACAAAGACATACGGTGTCACTTGTACAGCAACGGGACGGGACGGGACGGGATTCACTTCGAAAAAATGACCGTCCCGATGGCCGCCTCTACACAGACAAAGACATACGCTGTCACTTGTACAGCAACGGGACGGGACGGGACGGGATTCACTCTCAAAAAATCACCGTCCCGATGGAAGCCTCTACACAGACAAAGACATACGCTGTCACTTGTACAGCAACGGGACGGGACGGGACGGGATTCAATCCGAAAAAAGGACCGTCCCGATGAGCGCCTCTACACAGACAAAAGACATACGCTGTCACTTGTACAGCAACGGGACGGGACGGGACGGGATTCACTTCGAAGAAATGACCGTCCCGATGGCCGCCTCTAGCAGAAACGGGACGGGACGGGACGGGATTCACTTCGAAAAAATCACCGTCCCGATGGCTGCCTCTAGCAGCAACGGGACGGGACGGGACGGGATTGACTTCGAAAATATGACCGTCCCGATGGCCGCCTCTACACACAGACAAAGACATACGCTGTGACTTGTACAGCAACGGGACGGGACGGGACGGGATTCAATCCGAAAAAAGGACCATCCCGATGAGCGCCTCTACACAGACAAAGACATACGCTGTCACTTGTACAGCAACGGGACGGGACGGGACGGGATTCACTTCGAAGAAATGACCGTCCCGATGGCCGCCTCTAGCAGCAACGGGACGGGACGGGACGGGATTCACTTCGAAAAAATCACCGTCCCGATGGCTGCCTCTAGCAGCAACGGGACGGGACGGGACGGGATTCACTTCGAAAAAATGACCGTCCCGATCAGCGCCTCTTCACAGACAAAGACATACGCTGTCACTTGTACAGCAACGGGACGGGACGGGACGGGATTCAATCCGAAAAAAGGACCGTCCCGATGGCGCCGCCTACACAGAGAAACACATACGGTGTCACCAACGGGACGGGACGGGACGGGATTCACTTCGAAAAAATGACCGTCCCAATGGCCGCCTCTAGCAGCAACGGGACGGGACGGGACGGGATTCACTTCGAAGAAATGACCGTCCCGATGGCCGCCTCTAGCAGCAACGGGACGGGACGGGACGGGATTCACTTCGAAAATATGACCGTCCCGATGGCCGCCTCTACACACAGACAAAGACATACGCTGTCACTTGTACAGCAACGGGACGGGACGGGACGGGATTCACTCTCAAAAAATCACCGTCCCGATGGCCGCCTCTACACAGAGAAACACATACGGTGTCACCAACGGGACGGGACGGGACGGGATTCACTTCGAAAAAATGACCGTCCCGATGGCCGCCTCTACACAGACAAAGACATACGCTGTCACTTGTACAGCAACGGGACGGGACGGGATGGGATTCAATCGCAAAAAATCACCGTCCCGATGGCCGCCTCTACACAGACAAAGACATACGCTGTCACTTGTACAGCAACGGGACGGGACGGGACGGGATTCACTCTCAAAAAATCACCGTCCCGATGGCCGCCTCTACACAGACAAAGACATACGCTGTCACTTGTACAGCAACGGGACGGGACGGGACGGGATTCAATCCGAAAAAAGGACCGTCGCGATGGCCGCCTCTACACAGACAAAGACATACGCTGTCACTTGTACAGCAACGGGACGGGACGGGACGGGATTCAGTTCGAAAAGATGACCGTCCCGATGGCGCCGCCTACACAGAGAGACACATACGCTGTCACTTGTACAGCAACGGGACGGGACGGGACGGGATTCACTTCGAAAAAATGACCGTCCCGATGGCCGCCTCTACACAGACAAAGACATACGCTGTCACTTGTACAGCAACGGGACGGGACGGGACGGGATTCACTTCGAAAAAATGACCGTCCCGATGGCCGCCTCTAGCAGCAACGGGACGGGACGGTACGGGATTCACTTTGAAAAAATGACCGTCCCGATGGCCGCCTCTACACACAGACAAAGACATACGCTGTCACTTGTACAGCAACGGGACGGGACGGGACGGGATTCACTCTCAAAAAATCACCGTCCCGATGGCCGCCTCTACACAGAGAAACACATACGGTGTCACCAACGGGACGGGACGGGACGGGATTCACTTCGAAAAAATGACCGTCCCGATGGCCGCCTCTACACAGACAAAGACATACGCTGTCACTTGTACAGCAACGGGACGGGACGGGACGGGATTCACTCTCAAAAAATCACCGTCCCGATGGCCGCCTCTACACAGACAAAGACATACGCTGTCACTTGTACAGCAACGGGACGGGACGGGACGGGACTCACCCTCATAAAATCACCGTCCCGATGGCCGCCTCTACACAGACAAAGACATACGCTGTCACTTGTACAGCAACGGGACGGGACGGGACGGGATTCAATCCGAAAAAAGGACCGTCGCGATGGCCGCCTCTACACAGACAAAGACATACGCTGTCACTTGTACAGCAACGGGACGGGACGGGACGGGATTCACTCTCAAAAAATCACCGTCCCGATGGCCGCCTCTACACAGACAAAGACATACGCTGTCACTTGTACAGCAACGGGACGGGACGGGACGGGATTCAATCCGAAAAAAGGACCGTCGCGATGGCCGCCTCTACACAGACAAAGACATACGCTGTCACTTGTACAGCAACGGGACGGGACGGGACGGGATTCACTTCGAAAAAATGACCGTCCCGATGGCGCCGCCTACACAGAGAGACACATACGCTGTCACTTGTACAGCAACGGGACGGGACGGGACGGGATTCACTTCGAAAAAACCACCGTCCCGATGGCTGCCTCTACACAGACAAAGACATATGCGCTGTCACTACTAGAGCAACGGCATGGGACGGGACGGGACTCACTCTGAAAAAAATGGCGCCGCCCTGTTGTTGTTGGTGTTGGAGTTGGGGCGACGCTAGGAGGCCTGTCAATGGCCCATGTAGCCGCTGCCCTGTGCAGCGAGCGCTACAGTGCTTACTGTTTTATTACTATAAATAGTGATTGTTAGTACAAGAGAGACGATGCGCGACTTGGAGTAAAGAGTGATGGGACACTTAGAAAAGGCTTGTCAAAAATTCTAAGTAGGTTTTTGGTTGATGGGAGAGTTTTCAAGAGTGGAGAAAAAAAATATTTTTGGTTAGAAGGCAAAAAGGAAAGATAAAAAGTATGAATGTTTGTGGAATAGACGGATACGCATTTCCTGGGGTACTGCGTAATCTGGGCCCATTTACGCACACGACACAAAGCTGATGAACAACAACTGCAGCACCGACTGAGAGCGAAACACCTGAAGATGGCGAGGAGCATGCCGTTGGTGAAGCAGTTGTGGATGTAAGCCAAATTTGCGACCAGCACGCGCCACTTGGTCGTCGCGAAGTCGGAGAGGCCGAGCAGGTTCGAGCCGACGAACAGCGCCGTGTTGGCCGCGCCGATGAAGAGCAGTCGGCGCTGCAGCGCCTGCCCCGACGCTGAACGGGGCGCAATATTTTGTGGCCTAACGCACGTGCTGTTGGCCGAGCGCGCTCACAGCGAAAGGCCTGCCTGACGGGCGCCGAGCAGAGGAGCGCGCCAAAGGTGGCGGCGTAGGCGGCGAGAACGAGCAGCAGAACGGACAGGTTGAACGTCGCCGTCCAGAGGGCGACACCGCTTTCAAGGTACAAAGTGAAGTTGGCGATGTTCCAGCCGTACGAGTCGGTGTCGTAGTACATCAGCAAGCCGCCGTGGTCGAACGTGGTCAGCTCGAACGTCAGCACGCAGGCGCCCACCGACCACACTGCGAGAACGCGCGCGCTTCTCGACGACCTCTTTTGAGCGGAGAACGTTTTGATTACTCCGACTTTTGTAAGTGTTTGCCGAAGTGTTTTGTTTTTGTCTATTTTCTGCAGCAGGACATTTTTGGTCAAGAAGCGCGCCCGCGAGACAGCAGAGCGCGCAGACTCTGCGCGTGAAGATGCTCTCGATGGGACGGTGGTAGAAGAGGACGACGCAGGAGCGGTTGATGGCGAGCAGCGCGAAGTGACACGTCACCGTGCAGTAGGAGTAGCCGATGGCGATGTACTGCAGCACGACGGGCACGCGCTGCACCAGCTCGACGACGCCCTTGAGAGCGATGCTGGCGCCGAAGACGGCGAACTGCGCCAGCCAGAAGGCGTCGGCGAGGGAGGCGCTGAGGAAGAGCAGGAAGATGGGCTGCTCTCGCGACAGTCGGTAGAGGGCGCGCATGAGCAAGAGATAAAAGACGACGTAGGCCGCGTTCAAGCACAGCAAGCCCAGGCCAACGCACAAGTCTTCCACTCGCTGCTGCTCCATCCAACACGTTGCACCGGAATCAACCGATTCAAACCTATACTGTAAGCATACTCACCTTGAAAGCACCGTTTACCTCACAATACCTAACGCTTTGCTGAGAGTCAACGAGTTACTAGCTAGTCGAGGCCGTACTAGCTATTACCCAAACTGTGCAGTGAAGAAGAAGCCTTTCTTCGAATCTTGCGTCATTAGGCCCTTCTAATGGGATCCGATTTGAGTGCGTTCTCCCTTCCCTGACGCTCGGAGAAACAATTGTATCGACGTGAGTTGTCCGAGTGCGCTATGCGTCTCTGTGCGAGCGGAGGGGGGGGGGGGTGATTAGGTACCTAGGCGAGGTCCGTGTTACCGCCCGCGTTGTGTTGCGTTCGTGCCTCAGTGGACCGCGTCAGTGCGAGTCGTTCCGTCCAAAGCGAGGAAACACCAGCCAGCAGCGCAGACTGTAAATAACACACGTAGTGGGTGGGGGGAGGCCGACGGGGAACTGTGTAGGGAGAAGAAGAAGAACAAGAAAGGACCGTTCGTCGGTGGGAGGGGCGCGAGGTGGGACTGGGAGGACCCCAAATCCGCACGCGTAGCTATTATGTAGCGCGTGGTGCTCTCATCGCGGCCTAAGTACAGTCGCGCGGACAGGGCGTCCGGCGACGCGCACCGAAATAACACAGACAACCGTGGCTGGACGACGACGCGACCACTCTCCTCTTCTCGTTCGACAAATCACGGCGCGCGCGCGCAGCGGCGCAGCAGTCTCCAATAGAATATTCTTGTACCGAAGGACGCGTCACGTACGTGTGTGTGCACGGGACTGACTGTAAGCGTCGCCAAAGGTCCGTGCGCGTACGTACATACGTACAATGAAAAACGGGGAGGGAAGGGGTGGGCGTGGTGGGCTGCGCCCTTGACTTTTCGAGTGTCGTCTTTGGCACTGCCTAAACAACAACGCGCGCGCCGCAGTGACGACTGTTCGCTACGGATAAAAGACAACGTCGGTGGTAGGAAGAAAAACGCGATCTCTCTTTCTCTCACGGCTCGCGTGCTTCTGTGTCTCTCCCTCTCTCCGTGTACCCATGCATGGCGCCTCTATACCGCGAGGAGGAGCGATGATAAATAGATATCTGCGCGAGCGCGCCGAAAGAGCGACGACGAGCAACGAACGAACAAAAAAACAACATAAAGAACCACCGCTGTGCGCTGTATGTGTGTGTGAGTAAAAACGAACGCCAAAAGAGATGAGAGAAAGAAGAAACTGAAAACACAACTCGGAGAGAGACAAGAAGGACGACGACGACTCTTCAGGCAGAGGGAAGAAAACAAGACCGAGCCAGAACAGGAGGAGAGGAAATCAACTTCCCGCCGAAAAGAGTCGCGCAACAACCACAAGAGACAAAGACCGACAACAACCGGCAGGTCGGCAGAAAGAGGAAAGGCGGTTGGCGGGTTGTCGTCTTCGGTCGTTCGTCGCGACGCCTACACCGCGTCGGCTGGCGAGCCATCGGCGGCGGTGGAGAGAAGAATGGACTCCTCGAAATAGGCGGCGACCAAGTAGGCGAGCAGCATGGCGAGCAGACTGAAGCCGAGCAGGATCAACGCGGTCGCGCCCCTCTCCGAGAAGAGGCCGCCCGCCACCGAGCCCGTCTGCTCCTCCTCGCGCTGTCGCCGCCGCCACTCCTGCGCGTCCGACGCCGCCGACTCCGAAGCGTCCGCCGCGCCCGCGTCCTTCCTGCAAGACGGACGAAACAGAGATCAATCAACCCACGTTCGGTCGGTCGTCAGCGGCGCGCCAACCGTTCCGCGGTCGAGGCGTGCGTGTCGATCGTCTCGACCTTCGAGGGCGCCCCCAGCGTCTCGACGATGGGCGCGTTGGGGTCGATGGGCGTCCTGGAGGGCGTCGACTGCGCCGACGAGGAGGCGCTGGGCGTGCCGCCGACGCTCGGCTCCGAGCCGGCGCCGGCGCTCTCCGCATCGGCGTCCGCCGCCCGCGAGGAGAGGAGACTGACCCGCTGGCCGCCGTCCTCGACCGACAGACGGACGGCCAGCACGCGCACCTTGTAGAGCTGGTTGGGCGCGAGGCGCGACAGCGTGTAGCTCTGCGCCGCGCCCTTGTAGACCTGCACAGAGAACGCGTTACGACTCAACTAGTGCCCCGGCGATGCAGGGTTGACGACGGCGCCACCGACCTCCTTCCAGTCGTCCTGCTTCTCGACGCCCCCCTTGACCGGACTGCTAGTGGTCGCCTGCGCTAGCTGGAGCACGTAGTGGGTCCTGTCGCCGGCCGGCAGGTTCGGCAGCCGGACGGCCTGCCACTCGACTTGACGCACGGTGTCGGAGACCTTGCTGACGCGAGGCGCCGACTTGGGCGCCGGCGGAGGTTGACGCGACGTTCGGCAGGACAGGGGCTCGGACCAGGGCCCGGGACCGCCGGTCGCCGAGGTGGCGCGTATCCGGAAGTCGTAGATGGTGTTCTCGGCCAGGCGAGGCACCTTGCAGTGCGACGTCGGCCCCGAGAACGCCTGCAACTTGGTCTGTGTGTGCGTGCGTGCGTGCGTGCGTTCAGCAGTGGCTGAAAGGACTCACGGGCGAGAAGCTGCCGCCGCGATTCTCGACTTCAACTTGGTAGGTGTACTTGTCGGCGGCGAGCGGCGAAGGCGGCTTCGTGTCCGTCCAGCGTAGGCGGACGGAGTTGTGCGTTGCCGACTGGAAGTCGAGTTGCGGAGGCGGCGGCGGCGCGCCGAAGGTCACCACGCGGCAGGCGGCGCCTCCGGTCGCGCTCCAGTCGCCCCAGCCCACGACGTTCTTCGCTCGGACGCGAATCCTGACAACGACCTCCCAATGTCCGTCTCTCTGAGTTCGCGGAGTCGGACGAGGACGCACTTGTAGAGGGTCTCTGGCTGGAGGCCGTCGACGGCGAGCGGCTCCTCCTGCGTGGGCGCCTCTTCGACCAGCAGGTCGGCGTCGGGCTCGGCGACCGCCGGCTCCCGCAGCGCCTGCAGCTGGTAGGCGAGCACGACCGCGCCGTTGTCGGCAGCCGGCTGCCAGCCCACGAGCACGGTCGACACGCCGGTCGGCTCCAGCGACGATACGGAGGGCGCGTCCGGAGGGGCGACGGGCGTCGTGTACTCCAGCTCGTCCGAGAACTCGCCGGCGCCGGCCGCGTTCACCGCTTGCACCTGCAAGAAGCACGATTTGGCATCTCAAAGTCGCGACGTGAAAGAAAGGAGCGCACGCACTTTAAAGGCGTATTCGGAGGCGGGCTTTAGCTTGCTGACTAGCTGGCGGCTGGCGGCGCCGCTGAAGACCTGCTCGTACTGGTCGGACGAGCCAAACCTGCAACGGTGGCCAAACTCGGCTGACGTCTGTCGGTCGCTGGGATGAACAATGAATGCAGCCAGTACATACGACAGCGTGGGTACGATACTTGTAAGTGTGGGGAGAGGGTCAGGGTCCTCAGGGAAGTAAGTCCCCAGGGTCAGGGGGTTGGGTTGGTGTTGGAAAAATAGTGGAAAATAGTAACCCCCAGTTACAGGTATGGTTTTGCGGCCGTTTCCGTGTTTTCTGGCAATAACGCACCAAAATAGCGCGCTTTTATTATTTCTTCCAGGAAGAACCGAATTTGACGGTATTCACGTGCATAATTTCATTCACGGACCACCTCTACCTCTTCCCCACAACCCACGGCTGCTACTACAGAGAGGCAGGACCGGCCAACCGTGCAAGTTTCCCGCCGCTCACCTGGCCTTCTGGAAGAGTCGGTACTCGGTGACTGCGGAGCCGTGCGTCTCTTGGGGCGGGTCCCAGAAGAGGAGGGCCGACGTGGCCTTGTCGTAGGCGTTGCCGCCGCCGGCGCTCGGCTCGGCCGCTCGGAGCTGCCGGGGCGGCTCGGGGGCGGCGGGCGCCGTCTGGACCTCCAGGGCCTCCGACCAGCGACCGGCGCCGCCCTCCCGACTGTGGGCGCGCACGCGCAGTCGGTAGAGTCGGCCCGACGCCAGGCCCGTCACTTGGAAGTCGGCCTTGGCGCCCTGGTAGACGGAGCTGCAGCCGCCGTCGACGTCAGGATCGAGCGACAGCTCGTACTCGGTGACGGGCGAGCCGCCGTCGTTGAGCGGCGCCGCTGCAAGAGGGGCAACGCCATTCATTCTCCCGTCGTCAGGTCGGGGTCAGGGTCAGGGCGCACCCCATTTCACGTGCAACGAGCCCGCCTTGGGCTTGGCGGCCATCTCGGGCCGGGGCGGCGCGTAGGGGGCGACGGGCGCGGTGTTGACGCGCAGCACCTCGCTGTAGGGGCCCAGCGAGCCGTCGGGCGCGAGGCAGCAGACGCGGTAGCGGTACTCGAGCCCGGGCTGGAGCTCCTTGACCTCCTTGTGCCGCTCCTGGCCCACGTAGACGTCCGTCCAGCCCGACGCTCCGGGCCCGTTCTCGTCCACGCCGCCGTGACAAATCTCGAGGCGGTAGCGGATCAGCTCCAGGCCGCCCGTGTCCTTGGGCCGCTG
Source organism: Paralinhomoeus sp. GSCO2_6 (assembly GCA_030248085.1). Classification (NCBI taxonomy): domain Eukaryota; kingdom Metazoa; phylum Nematoda; class Chromadorea; order Monhysterida; family Linhomoeidae; genus Paralinhomoeus; species Paralinhomoeus sp. GSCO2_6. Next base: position 40,023 of record JASAMY010000021.1, on the reverse strand, counting down.
CCAGCCGATCAGCATGCTGTGCGTCTTCGCCTTGTCCTCAAAACGAGCGATCCCGCCGTACCTTCTCGCCCACCCACCCCCAGCTAGGCGTCGACCGCCGCGCGCGCTCGCGACGCCGCCAAGTTGAACATGACGGCCGATTAGGGGAGATCTGGGGGCAAAGGCTCACTAGCCCCTCCCTCACCGACATCTACGACATATTCTTGAGAGTACATACATACATATCAAAAATTGCGCACGCACTTTAAAGAAAATGTTCTCTAAATTTCAGAATCTGTGACGTCGGCAGCCGAAATTCTTCCGACTTTTTGAGCGCGTAACGTCCAAAATCGCTGTTTTGCCAAATGATCTTGTGCGCAACCGCAAAATCAATTTCCTGTATCTGCATCTCATAGTGAAGGACAAATCGACAACCACAATCTCTACAGTACCACCAAGGCGCCTTGCCGTCGCCGCGCGCGTGCGACGGACGCCCTGTCGACGTACATGTGTAGGTACCGTAGTACAAGTGTACATGTGTATGCAAATTGCACTAGCACCACACAAAGTTGCCCAGAACTGTACGGCAAGTGCATTAGTGGCTACGTTATTGTGTTTGGCTGCCAACTTCCTCCCTCTCTGTCCACCAGTCGTTACAAGCACCGTCCGCCCAGCCGCCTCTGCCAGCTCTCAAAAGCGATTGATTAAGCAAAAGCGGAAAATTACAGCTGACAAATTAAATGAAATTCGCTATTAGTAGAGCAGACGTGACCTTGAGGACGAACGCGGTGTGAGTCGGTCCGAGACGAGAACAAGAAGCGAAGAGAGAACACGGAGAGCGGGGTTAGCTGGGCGCCAGCGGTTGGGGGGCGGGTGGCGACTGCGTGTTGGGCGGACAGAGAAAGGAGAGAAGTTAGCAACCTGCCAAACCTTCAGCTGAGGCATGGGCGGCGCTTGGGGCGTCTCGGCGCGCGTCCAGTAGGCGACCGCCGCCGACGGCTCGCTGCGGCCGTCCTCGTTCGCGGCCACCAACATGAACCGGTACTCGTGGTGGCGCTCCAGCTCCCCCACCACGTGCCGAGTCTCCAACGTGCTCCCCACCGCCGGCATGAAGCCGTACCCCGTCGACGGGTTCTCCAGCAGCAGCTGCAACGAGAGACAACGGATCGTCATCGACGACACTGTGAGAGAGATAGCGCGTAGCTCAGTGCAGAGCGTCTTGGTCAGGGATCCGACCGAGTTATCCAATCGAGTTATTCCCTTGGGCATGGGCTGGGCGACTCAAAGGCAAAGACCTGCTTGTCAGGAGAACAAATTGCCGTAGGTAGGGGTAGGTAGCGTCCCACCCAAGGACCTCGAGTGGTAAACAACGAAAACGTGACTATGACATACTGGCCGGTCCAACACACGATGTGTCGACCAGTCGGCGGGTGTTTAAAAAATTGTAAAAAATAGTGTTCGGGCACCGACCGTGAAGACTTCGTCGGCGGCCCTGCGCTCCCACTCGAGCTCCAGACTGCGCGCGCCGGCGCAGACGAGCCGCGGCGGCAGGGGCGTGTCTGGGGCGACGCCCTTGGTCTGGGCGAGCAGCAGGTCGCTGTAGGGACTCCGGCCGTGCTGGTTCTCGGCGCAGAGACGGAACTGGTAGCAGCTGCTCGAGCGCAGCTCCTTCACTCGGGCCGTCTCCGCCTGGCCCGTGTACACGACGTAGAAGCCGGTCTTGGGGCCGTCGTCCATCTCGGCAAGTTGCTGAGAAGCGCACGGGGAAATAGAATTTGACCTGGCTAGGGAAGACAAAAGCCAAGCCACGGACCTGGTCGTAGCACTCGAGCGTGTAGGCGAGTATGGGCGCGCCGTTGTCGCAGGGCCGTCTCCACTTGAGCTGAATCCAGTTCTTGGCCTTCTTCTCCAGCTTGGGGGGCAACGGCTGGTCGGGCTGACAAGGCTTGGTGCGGAACGCGACCGGCTGACTGGGCTCGCCCGTGAGACGGCGGTCCTCGAGCAGGGCGCGCAGCTGCACCAGGTAGTCCGTGCAGGGCTTCAGCTCCCGCAGCAGCAGACGAGGCGAGGCCGACGTCGACGGCTCCGACGTCGCCAGCTGCTGCTCCATCGCCGCCGACCTGCGAGCGCGTGCGTGCCACCGTCGGCAACTCGGCTCACCCCCCCCCCCCCACAAATTCGCAGCTGTGAAAAGCCTGCCGACCCCCACCTGTGTCGAACGAAGAGGCGGTGCTCGACGGCTTTCGTGCCCTCGTAGACGGCCACGTCGTAGGTGAACTCGGACAGGTCGATCTGGGGGAAGGGGCCGCCGCTCGCCGACGCCTCGCTCGTGTCCAGCTCGCGCCACTGGACGAGCGCCTCGCGCGCCTTCACCTCGCTCACCTGGAGTGCGCGATTTGCCAGCGGTTCACCGTGGTCATTGTTGGCCGTAACAAGGCTCACGTGCGGCGGCTGTATGCTGTTCAGCATCTCGACGATCTTGTCGACGTCGTCGTCTTCCGGTCCGGCCGCGACGCCGTTCACCGTCGCAGACTGCTCGGCCCCGGCGGCGGAACCGTCGACGGTGACGGGCAGCGCGGGCGGCGGCATAGACGCCGGTGTCGCGGGAGCGATGGACGAGGGAGTCAGACGCACGACGGCCGGAGACGAGCCGTTCGATGACGGCCGTCCGCTAACGGTCGGAACCATGCCGTAGCCGCTCGTCTGCTGGTAGGCCAACTTCGCCACTCCTAAACCGGTTTGTCATGTCATGTGCCTGCGCCACTGTCCGACAGAAACTCCTAGTCGTCGTTTCACACGAATGAGCTTAACTATGTCGCGTAGACTATAGGTACATTCTATAGAACACTAGAGCGTGCCGGCCGAGCGACGGCCGTTGACGACGGTTCAGTCTACTGTGCGTGTGCTCGCCCCTGCCGGCTGGCGGTTGTTATCATTCGCAGGCTGACTGCGTTAACGCGACCTGTCTGCTGTGTACACGTGGCGCGGTCGCTCGCTCGCTCGCTCACGCGTAGAACAACGAAAGCCCATAGCAAAAAGGCGCCAATTCAAACGTGCGCCCAGCGGAACGCACCGTCCACTGTCGGCGGCTGCATGATGGGCTGGACGACGGCGGCCGGGCCGAGGCCGAGCTGCGCCGACAAAGGCGTCGCCGTCGTGGGCGCGTTCGAGCCGGGAGTGGGGTTGCTGCGCGGCGGCTGAAACGCGTCCACCGTCGCCATCAGGTGTGTGGGTCGTCGTCGACGCGAGGGCGGCACCCACCGACTGGGCGGCGCTCGCGTAGGCGGTGTTGGGCGGAGTGCCCGCGCCGGCCATGGGCAGCGGCGGGGGCGGGCCGCCGTGCACCGCCCCCGCCGAGGGCGGTGGCGGCAGGGGCGGAGGCGGCGTCTCGTGGTCGAGCGCGAGCATCAGGTGCGTGACGTTGTCGGCGGAGTCGCAGATCTGCTGCACGATGTGGCCGTGCGGCACCTGCATCTGCAGAGCCTTCAGCACCGGCACGTCGCTCGGCGCCACCATTCGGATCGTGGCTGGACCTGTATCAGGCAGCAAGGATGCATCAGGCAAACACAAGACCGCAAGCACTCACTCGCACACGCACGCGTTCAGCAGACGTCACGTTCTCAATCGACATCCAGCGCTAGACAGACTGTGTGTGACAGGCTTTGCGCGCTATTTTTGCCCGCATTCCCCTTTCCTTCCGAGTGCGTTTAAAAATGCACAAGTGGCCGATGTCGTCACTCAAGTCGTCAATCGCTCGGTGGTGCGGTGCCGTTTCGAGACCCCCCCCCCCCACAGCCGATTGTGCGAGGGAAAGAGAGTAGAGGCAGCTGTTGTTTGCGCTGTGTCTGGGTTGCTTCTTCAAAGGGCCGCCATCGTTTTGTTCTACCGCCCCTCCATCTGGCGCTCCCTCTCTCTCTCTCTTTCCGGCCGTGTTGCAAGTCAGCCGGGTTCGACCGGGCAGGGCAGACAGGCGGACGAGGGCGCAACCCGGATGCGCGCAAGGGGGAGAAGTTGCAGAGGGCGTCGGCTGGCACGGCGGCCGGGGGCGCGCCTGTCGTAAATAAAACGAGTCATCAATGGCCCCGTCCGTCCTCCGTGCGTGCCCAATCCCCGGTGCGCAGAGCTGCTCGGCTGACGTGTCGTCGCAGTCCATGTCGACCATGTACACGTAGACCCGTTTACACCCCCCCCCCCTACAAATCCGCCGTCAAGGCGCGCCCAGCCACGACCGACACCGTTGATTATGGCCAGCGGGGGCCGAGCGCGGCAGAACGAGTTGTTTGTGCATGACGCACCAGCGCGCTCAAGCCAGTCCGCCCCCATTCCCGTTTCCAACGATCTCCGTCGTCGCCTCGAGAAAAATGAGGAGGCAAGCGACAAGGACCACTGACGACGCGCCAGCCGACGTAGGCGGCTCGCGTCAGCGCAGACGACGACGACGACGGCACAGACTAGGTCCCCCGGCCCCTCGTTGTTCCACTTCCTCCAGCTGGCTGCGCCACATGCCGGAAAGTGCGTGCGTTTCAGAAGAAAGGCGTGCGAACCCCCCCCCCTTCCATCCTCATTCACAGAAAGATCCCCCCTCCTGTTCTTGTCGTGCGCACGCCTCCGTCGTGTGCCGGACCCAAATTCCATTTCTGGCAACTCCGTGTATCGCGACGAAAAAAAAACACACAACCTCCCCAGCCCCGCCGTCGACATTGCGCGAGTGTCGACGCCAGGGCGCGTAGGCGTTTGACGCGCCCAACAAGAACTGAGAAAGGATAGGAGGAGACGACGACGACGGCACGGCCGCGAGTCCCGACGTTGTCGTCGTCGTCGTCGGTGCCGGCGCGTGCCAATCTCACAGCTGAGCGGCCGGGCGGGCCGGCGCGCGCGCACCGACCACCTCCATTCCTCGACTTGCCTCTCCTCCTCCTCAGCGCGAAGGGAGAGAGGGAGGCAGCGCGCGCGCGCGCGTCGCAGCGACGGCGGCCTTGTTTCCCGCGCGGTCGTCCATAAAACGTCGTCGTCGTCGCTAGGACAGGTGGACAGAGGCTGGTCGGCCAAGTTCCTAGGCGGGCCGCCGCCTGCCGACGTCGTCGGACTCAACCGCACGCGACGAACCGAGACGCGCGCGTGCGTGCGTGCCTTCTAGCGCGCCCAAGAATGGCGGGTGGGGCGCGAGAGTGGACCGGCGACGACGACGTCAAGTGAAAAGAGATTTGTGAAAACTCTCCTGCCCATAACCGCACGCACGCGTACTGGGCGTGGTGGTGACGACGGTTGTGACCGGAGGGAGGGAGGGGGGGGGGGAGAGAAGGAGGCTGGCAGCGCGCGCCCTGTTTGGATTGGTCCCCCCCCCCCCAAGAATGAACGTCGCAGGCGCGCCATTGTCCGAAAGGTCAACATTATCGCGTGCGCAGCCGACGTCGACGCGCCGGGCGGTGTCGCAGCAGCGCCCCACCACGCTGTGTCGCACGAGCTTGCGGAGCAGTGAGTCACACGCACGCACGCACGCACACACGCGTCGGCAGGAGGTGGGAGGGGGGGTGGAACCGGAACGGTTTCACTTGCTTCAAGCAAACGACACACCACACACGCAACAGCCAACGACAACACGCAGCGATCGGCCCAGTCGGTCGGGCGCGACGCACCGTGAATGGGGTTGACGACGCCGTCGACGCCGCGGATGAACATCGTCTGGCCGGGGTAGACGTGCACGTGCGTCACCTGGCCGTCGGCGCCCGCGGCCTGCTTGCCCGCCGTGGTAGTGGAGGCGCCCGTGGCGCCGTGCGGCGTCGACGGGCCGGCCGCGTGGAGGGAGGAGGCGCGGCCCGAGCCGCCGCACGTGTGCTGGTGCGCGACGCCGCCGTCGAACTGGCCCGACGCGGCCGCGGCCGTCTGGTGCGCGTGCGCGCCTCCCCCGCCCGCCGCCATCTTGACCATGGCATGGTGGTGGTAGTGACGGTGGTAGCAGCACTCGGCCGAGGGTGGCGGCAGCGCGGTCGGCGGCTGCTGCGGTTGGGGAGGAGGAGGAGCGAAGGCGACCGGGCCGCCGCGGCCGCCGGCGGCCGACATGAACGAGAGCGGCGAGGCCGACAGCTCTGGCGGCGCGAAGGCGGCGATGACGCCCACGCTGCCGTCGGCGCACGTCAACGACGACGAGGACGAAGCCACCCCGGCAGCGTTCGAATCCAAGTGTTGGCAGTAGTCTGAACGCCAACGCGTGAATCAATCGATAACGAGCAGCGGAACGCACAGCGCGTCATCGTCGACTCACCACTGAAACCGGTATGGGACGGAGGAAGCTGATGGGGTACGTGGACGAACTGACGCGGCGAGTAGCCTTGCCCGTGAGGTTGGGGGCCGCCTGGCGCGAGGGGTGGCAGTCGGCGGCCCACGCCTCCGCCTCGTCCGTGGTGCGAGGAGGCGGTGGTGGAGGGCGCCGAGTTGACGACGGCCGCGTTGTACTGCTGCGAGGAGGGCGGAAGCGGCGCCTTGGCCGCTCGGTGGGGCGCACCCGTGGGACTAGTGCTCGTCGAGGAGCCCTTGCCGGAACTCGTGCCGCTCTGCTTCGACGACGAGCGCTCCATCAGACCTGCGTGTCGACCACGGGCGTCGCATGCACCACGACTGATTTCTCTCTCGAGCCTCACCATTTCTGTACACGGTCGCGGTTTGCACCTCGCCCGAGGAGGCGGCGTCGTCGTCGCCCACGTCGTCGTAGGCGTCGAAGTCGGCGCCGCTGGCCGTGCCGACGACGACACGACTCGCGTCCACCGAGGAGGACTGCTCGCGCATGCCCGAGCCGCCGCTGCTGCCGCCGTAGTCGGACTCGGCCGTGCCGCTGCCGCGCTCCACTTCCGCGCCGGCGACGCCGCTCAGCCTCTCTTTGGCGGCGGAGGCGGCGCGCTGCTGCTGCGGCGTCGACGCGCTGTCGGACGGCGGCCCTTGGGCCGCTTGCTCGTGGGCGTTGTCGTCAAGAGCGCGCTGTCGCGCGTCCTCCCAGAAGTCGTGGTGGGGCCCGTGGTGCCTCACGGCAGAGGTCAGCGTCAGAGGCGATGACATGCCAAGCCAGGCCGGCGGCAATTCGACGTGCTCGCGTGCGAGAGACGGTGTGTGCTTCGAGAATGGTGGAAGAGCAGCAGAGGCAGAGGAGGAGTCTTGCTGGCCGGCTGGAGCCTGTCTATTCCCACCAGCCCATTCGTGGACACACTGGAGGCGTCAACGCAGAGCGCGACTCGCAGCGCCTCGCGTCGACGACCTTGCTCGAGGGGCCTAAAAGACCTCGTCGTCTCGGCCACGGCTCGTTCCTCACGCGAGACGCCAAGCTTGAAAACGAAGACAAAACGAGTGGGCAGCAGCAGGCAGCAGCGCCGCACACGTTCGGGAAGGGCGTCGGAGGAAAAACACGCTCGCTCCCTCCGCCGGCGGGCGCGGTGAACGGCTCGTGACGACAGAGAGAAGGCCACGGCGGCCGGCCGGAAGGCGGCGGGACGAAGTGGGGAACTCAAGCCAGCTATTTCTTTCAATGAAAAGCCCACGCACAGGACATTAGGCGGAAAGAGGTCGCGCGCGCTAGTCTGCGCCAGCGCACGACGGCGCCGACGTCAGTGGGCCACACGGCTATGGCTGCCGGCGGCGTCGACGGGGACGGAAGAGGACCAGTCAAAGGCAGCAGCGGCGGCGACCGCGTCGACTGTTTTCCAAATGGTACGACGACCGAGGGCCTTCTTCGCCAGCCGCGGGTAGCCACGACCCTCGCCCATCGAGCGGGAGAGGCAGCTTCTGCTGCCGGCAACGTCGCTCGCCGTCATTGGGGCGCCGCGACGGTTGGCCGTCGGGTGTCGCGACGGCTGCCCACTCCTTCGGATGGCTCCTCTCCTCCTGCCCTTCTCTCCCTCCGCCGCATAGTCGGAGGAGAAAAGCCGGACGCAATGGACGGCCGTGGACGACGTCGCACAGCCGGCGACGACCGCGCAGACACTGGCAGGACCTCTCTCTCCCTCTCTCTCTCTCTCTGGCTGGCTGGCTGGCATTAGAGGCAGGCGGCGTTGAGCGCGCGTCCCACAGAAAGGAAGGGAGACGGGGAGGAGAGGAGGCGGCGACCGGCCGCCTTCCTCGTTTGGAGGGCCGGCGCAGCAGCATTGACGACGGCTGCCGCGACGGCGGAGACGACCCGCTCGCGCGCGTGCGCGACGGCGCCCCCTTCTCGCACTCGAGCCCACCACCGCCATTCCACCAATAGTTGACGGACGCGCCTGCGTTGTTCGGGAGGAGGAGGTGCCACAGTCGAGCGTATGGTGGAGGAGTAGGAATGGCCCAGCGGCGCCAGCCAAAGTCGCCGAGGAGAGAGGGCGCGCGAAAAACCGTGAGGCGCCCCAACGGCAGAGACGGAGAGAAAGGGGCTGGCAGAGAGGGAGAGGGAGGGGGCGAGAATGAGGGCAGAGAGAGGCCACAAATGGCCGTCCATTGGTCGGCGAAGAAAGGTAACCAATTCCAAACTGCGGGCGGGTAGGTGGAGAGGGGCGGGAGGAGGAGGATCAAGGGTGACGACAAAATATACGGGGTCCCAGTTTCCAACTGGTACACGGCAGACAGGGGGTGGGGGTGGGAGTGTAAGGGGAGCGAAAGTTTCTTCCATTCTCCCTTAAAAGAATAGAAGAAAACCTAGACGGATCAGACACTGTGGGGTGGGACCGGTTCAATTGAAGCAAGCTGCAAGCACTATAACATGGATCAAGCGCGATCGCTACGTAGCATACTGCTTCACACCGCTGAAACTGTTCAAATAAATCGCAACCTGTTTAAACAGAACACTTGTCGAAACCATCACTCGTTCTCATGTGTACCAGGGACCAGATATTGTGCATTGCTGCTAGTGCCACTGCTGGGACAAAGTGAGAATACAGCAGTCATCTCTCGATACGCTCTCGCTCTGATACGCCCTGCCCACGCGTCATTAGGCAGAGGCACACTGAGAGTGGGCGAGCAGGCGGCACGGGCAGACGAGCGCCCGGTCGACTGGCGCTGATTAACGGTTTGCCGTCAAAGTGGCGGTTTTCTCGACCGCGCGTCGGTGGAGAGAAGCGCCGATGAACAAGCGCCGCCGACGACGACGCAACCGCTTGGCCGTTCGGATGGTGCGTGCGGGCCGCCGGCTACCTATCGCGAGATTAAAGGCAGCACTCGGACAGCGATCGGGGCCGACAGACACAGCGGCTGCTCGCTCGTCTGCTGCGCGGGCGCTCCCACGCAGGCGCGAGAAAAATGGCGGGAATTATCGCGCAGAGCGGCTCCGCCGCAGACGCAGCTACCTTTTCTGAAACAAGCCCCCAAGTCGACGTCTGCTGGGACGTAGGAATTGCCGAGCAATTCGGAATAGAAATCGAGCGAGAATCTCGGAAAGTTCATTCACACGGCCGCCAGGACGCGGTGTAAAAACTCACTCGCGCCGCACGCGTCGATTTGTCTCACTCTCAGTCCAACTCGGCCGACAACGCTGCTCGGCGGTCTCCTTTGGCAGTCGTGTCTACGTCGGCTGACGACGACCCACACAGCACCTCTCTGTGCGTGCAATGTCTGCTGGAGGATTTACACAAATTCTCAGCGGGTGCCGCCACTTCGTTCCTACGCACCGCGACGCAATACAGGGGAGTTGGAGCCTATTTCCGCAAACGCCAGCGCGGGACGCTCAGACGTTTTGCAAAGGCGCCAACGCAAAGTCAATCGTTGACAAAGTTGCTTTACTTACGCACGTATTGAAGCAGGAAGATGGGTAGTACAAGCCCATGAAAGCACAGTGAGACGATTCATACAGCAGGCTTCTAATAATAGAAGAAAGCAAGCGCTAACAATAAATATCGAAAAAGAATGAGCTAACAATACACGGTGCGTTGTCTGTGAGGAAAGCAGCCGCGCCGTTTCAAGCGATGAACAGGGAAAGCAAATGCTGCCCGCAACAAAAAGCCCAACCACAACAACGACGACAGCGAACCGTGCCCGCAAATGGTGGCTAATGCGCCCCGACAACAGTTCTAGTGTGCCTGACGACGAGACGAACACAGTGTCGGCGCCGTCAACGAAATCTGATCGACGACGAGGGAGGGGTGGGTGCTGCGACTGATTTTTGTCCGGTCGACCAAGTGGCCGTCGTCGTCACACGCCGAAAAGTAGGTGCGCGCGGCGCCCGAAGAAACGGCCGCGCGCGCGCGCGCGCGGGCAAAAGGAGCGCTGGCAGCGCAGATCCGATCTGTGGCTGCGGTAGTGCAGCGACTTCGCGCTCGACGACAACGACGCCGACCACGGCGACGACGACGGCAACCAGCGGAGTCGACCGGAGGAGCGATATATTCGCGCGGCAGCGAGCGCGCGCACTGCGCACCTCACGCGACAAAGAGGGGTGCGGCGCCGGCGCGAACGAAGGCAGCCGACGTCAGTCGGCGCGAAAAAGGCGCAGTCGCCAACAACGCCCAAAGACCACTCCACTTGGCCAGAGACTTGGGGCGACAGCGAACTAAACGCACGCTGCCCAGTCAGCCTGCCAGCTGCTCGGGCGGCCGACGGGGCCCCAGGAGGAGGACAGGGTGTGAGGTGAGCTGTCGTGGGCGAACGCGCGCGTGCGCGAAAACCAGATCCACGAGTCGCGTGGGCGGCGTCACAAGAAGCGAGAGGCGTTCCGAACGAGGCGCGGCCACCGATGCTACCTTACCTACTCTACTCTACTCTCAATGACAACAATTCGGCCAACTATGATAACACACGGCCTGCACGGGGACGCCGCTCGCGCGGGGCGCACCCTCTGAATGGGAACGACGACGACACAGCGAGCGTGAAACCCTATCAGGAACCGGGCTTCATCCGATACCGCGCCCCAGCTTCTCGCACGCGCGCGCGCTGCCGATTGCGCTGGTGAAAGCCGAGGCGGCGCGATCAACACATGGCATTGAGAAAGTTTAGAAAGGGCTGTTTAGCACTGGCGACGCGGCCATCGATAAACAATCGCTGGTGCGCGGGCGCTGACGACCGTGGACTGTCGACGCCGACGGTCGGTCGGAACGCGGCAGCAGCACCCAGCGACGAGTGGTTCTTGGTGGGCGTGGAACGATTTCGAGTCGCTCGCGCGCCTCCAATCCAATTGACAACGGACAGTCGCGTCGACCGAAAGGTGGCGCATTCGACGACGCTGAAGACGTAACAGCCCCACCCCGACTGGCGCGCCGCCCACGCAGCGCCGACGACGCTGCTCCTGTCGTCCTGCACCCAAAACAAGCGCGCTCGACGCAACGCCAGCGCCGGATTGTGTCGTCGGCGACGCCGACTGGTAAAAGGGACGCTTGACGTGTTTGTCATGACGCGCGCTTGACGCGCGTCGGCCGAGGAGACGACCTTCTGCCGACGACGACGTGGCGACAGGAAAAGGTGCTAAATGCCGACTCGAAGCGCCTGGGAAAACCATAGAAAACGCTGCCGACGTGTCGCGTCGTCGGCGAAAGGCGTTGCCCTCTGCGTAGCGGGACCGTTGTCGACGAAGCGGCGACACGTGGGTGCGCCAGAGACCGCAGGGATTTAGACTGCGTTGCTGGCGCGTGCGTGTACGCAGACGGCGCTTGTGTGAGAACGAGTCAAGACCCGCGTGGCCGCCGCTGCCGTCTCGCTCGCTTACCTGTCCGCGGCGCGGAACTAAAGCCGATTGTTGATGCGCAAATGCGCTAGAGAGAGTGCTCATTTGAATTCGCGGCCGAGCGGTCGACGACGCAAAAGCGCTGCTCGACGCGATCGCTTGAAGGGGGGGGGGGGCAGCGACAGACCGACGACAAACGCCGCTGAACAAATCGCGGCGCCGCCTCGGGACAAACGAGCGCGCGCGTCGGCGGCCTTGCACCTCATTGAAATGCTAGACAGGCCGAGAGCGAAACCGACCAACCAGCGCGGCCGGTTCCAGCGGCCGTGTGACGCGGCGGCACCACAGCGAGCGGCGCGGCTTAGCGCAATCGCCCACACACGATGCGCGGCACGAACCCGCCATCAATGAACTGGCGCTGTCGTGGCCGCTGCTGCAGCCACGCGCCGCACTAACATGGGACAGAACTTCTCGTAACCTCTCGCGCTTCCTCAACTCAACACGTGTAGAAGACGAACCTGTAGCAGAAGCAGGTGGGTAGTTTGCGCTGCATTTGTATAGCATATGTGTCTATCTGCAAAACCGGACCGTCGCAGCGCAAAACAGCTGACGCGTGCAGAGGTCGATTCGCTGCCACTGTCGTCAGACGCATTCCGAACAGCTGATAAGCATAGCAGCAGCCTGACAGATCATGCTCACAATAACGCGCTCTTAAAACATTTACCTTTAAAACTATGGAAATCAACGCATCGTAAACCAATAGTCGTTCACCTCACCAGTCATCACAACACATGCAATTGGCAAACAGAAACAGTTCCGACAGCAGTTTTAGCGAAATGGTTCAGAAATCCGAGGCCGAGGTCTACGGCAAAGACCCCTAGCCTGCAAGACCCTTGCGGAAACTGGAAGGTTACGCTTAAATGCAGCACACGTTAAATGCAGCACAGGTTGTATATGATAAAGAATGCAGGCAGGTAAAGTATGCAGGCAAGTCGACCTTTGCGGCAGCAAAGCCGAAGCCTAAGCTAAAGCCTAAGCAAAAACCAAGGCCTAAGCCTAAGCAAAGCCTAAGCCTAAGCAAAAACCTAAGCCTAAGCAAAGCCTAAGCCTAAGCTCAACCTTAAGGCAAGAAAAAGCCGCGGAAGTCAACTTGCTTGCATACATTACCTGCTTGCATGCCTGCATCCTTTATCACATACAACGTGTGCTGCATTTAACGTGTGCTGCATTCAACTAACACCAAACTGGAAGTGGCCCGAACCGCGCAATTCATAATCGATGCATGCAACCCATTGCTTGTATTGCATGCAAAGCCAATGTCTAAACGGAGGGAGCAGGTAAACGACCTGCCGGCTAGACCAATATACCGCACAAGTTTCCACTAACCATCCGTGTCCCGCTATTGTTGTTCCCCTATCCTACCTCAATTGTATTTTCGCAACTATCAGGCGGTAGCTGAGGGCTGAGGCTGAGGCAGTAGCTGAGGGCTGAGGCTGAGGCAGTACCTGGCTCATGGCGCACGGAATGTTTAGTGTCTCTTGGCCTCCATCTCTCCGCCGGATGTTTAGAGTTTCCAAATCTTCAGTATCGGTCCCAGTCTCGGCCTATCCATGCCAAACAGTAAAGATCGACACCGAGATCGATGGGAAGACTGTTAATTGTGAATCAACTTTGAGGAAGGCGTTCCAATTTGCGTACCAATTAGTGTACCAATTCTAGTGGGATTGTGAGAGTTGTACCAATGCTGCAGTATGGAATGCACAGTGATTTCATGTCATGTGCAATACACTTCGTGCATTGTAGAAAATTGCTCGTGCACGGCGCGCTTCCTCAACAAACTCCCTCCCTAGCCAAGAGAACCGACGGGGCTGCACGCAGCATGGTTGAAAGCATGCTTGTCACACATCGATCACGAAGCAAGACACTGCTGCGGCTGCGCGCTCTTGTCGTTTACTCGATGCCGTGCGAGGCGCCGGCGCCTTGCCACCACGGCCTTGTGCTCGTCCTGGGTCGAATCCACATGCACACGCAGGCAGTCGGAACCTGAGTGGTCAGTCGGATGAAAAACACAGCGGAGGAATCCAAACGGTGGCGCACCATGATTTGTGTGAATTCAACAGTCCGACGGTCACTATTCGTGTAGACCAACGCCGCCGTCGGCGTCAGCTGCGTGTCGCATTGCGTGCGCCTGCAGCGGCGGGAGTGGCGTTAGTTAGGCGTACACCAAAGTGTCTGCGTTTCTTTGACGACTGTTGGAGAGAGAGAGGGTGCCAGCCTCACGCGGTGGAAGCTGTCGCCTCGCACGGCTGTCTCTGGCCGATTCCCGCGCAGTAGACGACGTGGAAGAATTGCGAGCCGTAGTTGGCAACGTTCTGCACGACCGTCACCTCGCTGCCGTCCACAGCTGCAACAATCCACCTGTCCGGGCGCCTACTGACGTCAGCGGTGGGACTGGGGCGGACCGCTTCACACGCACGCACACCAACACGGAAGCATGCAGGAAAACAAGGGTCAGCGGAAGCGAACGAGCTCACTACGCGCCCAGGTGATATTGAGCCAGCCTGTTCTGGTGGCGCAGACCGGTTCCGCGTCGTGGCTGGCCCGCTAAAAGCACAGCGCATCGGCTTCGACCGTTGCACCAACGCACCTCACGTACCGAGAGTGCATCGCTGGCGACAAGCACTCCGACGACACCGGACAGCAGCGACGGGATTTTCATGCTGTTTGTTTGGGCTCCGCGCAGAAATGAGTCGACGCCAGTGTTAGGAAGGGAGCCGTCGTCCGCCTAATGAGAAGACGTCGCCCTATAATCTTTTGCTCGTCGACCTATACATGCAACGTCAGACGCTGCTGTCACGCTGTGGTCAACGAGCGGCGTCACACTAATACGTGTATGATGGAGGTGGAGGTAGTACCATCTAATTCGCGTACGCATACGTGCAGTGTGTCGACGAACGGCTTCTTCGCAACCTTTCATCAATCACCTTTCGTTGTGACGTCGCGGCCTGCTCCTCCTATGACCCTGACCCGTCACGTGTTGGTGCTTTGTGAGTCGAACTAATCACGGACTGAACACGTAGTCGACTGAAAAAGTGAGCTTATGAGACGCCTGATCCATCATCGACTCGGCAAGAGATTGCGCGCCATTAGTGCGATTGCACACAATAGCAGATGCGTGCGTGTTGGTTGTGTCTAAAAAAATTATACTGTTGATGCGACAAAATTTGACGCTTTTTTGTTGTGGCTTCACCGTTTCGTTTTGAAACCAAAATGGGCCCAGAAGAAGAGAGCTTTTAATTATTCGGCTCCTCAAACAACCTCTATACGACACGCTAGCTGTTTGAAGAGAACCAGTACTGTTAGTTATTGTTTTTTCTGCCTAACGGTTGTCAAATACGGCGTGGGTTTTGGAATCAAAGAAACTCTATGCTAGAATAGGGACGTACATTGTACGCGAGGTTCATGTCAAGGATGTCGAGAATTGCTAGCAGCGACACCGAGACGGTGCAACCGAGTCTGCTAGCGATCACAGTGGGCGGCGCGCGCGAGAGGCCGACTTCAGCGCGCCCGAATGTCGTGGTCTGCTCCAGCGCCTTCCCAAAAATGGCGCGTCGACTGCGGCGGCGGCGGCGCGACCATGCACACGCACTGGCCTGGAATCTGCAACGTTCCACCACTTCCGCCGTCACGTTGCGGAGACGCGAGCACGGCAGCTGGCGCACACCACAATCCGGTCCCAGTACGGCGCCTTGGGTGCGTCCGGCTTGACGACGAGCGCCGACGCGACGCTGAACTGCGTGTCGCAGTGGGACCTCATCGTTCTGCAAAACGCGTCCGTCTCCGCGTCCCGGCAAACGCGACAGGGGCCCTGCACCGCATGCATCGACTCGTCCCGTACCTGTTGGCGTAGGGACACGGCTGGCCCTCGAGCTTGGGCAGGCAGAAGACGACGTGAAACAACTGCTGGCCGTAATTAGCGATGTTCTGGACAGGATGTACGTGTTCGCCGTGAACGTCTACAAGTGGAAATTGCACCAAGCAATACCGCCAGCGCGGCGCAAAATGCCCTCCGCACGAACTCGAGGCAAACGTCAACGCCATGAATGTGCGGCACTCCCGACACATGCTGCTGTCGGCGTTCGAGCGAGACCGATCGTCCGCCGAATCGGAGCACGGATCTTTGGCGGAACCATGCAGAGACATCTCGGCAAACGATCGTTGAAAAGGAACCGAGCGCGCGCTGAGGACGACGGCAAGCAGCGCGAGAAGCGCCGCGCCCGTCGTCGACGAGAGCCGAGGCATGGCGGGCGTGCAGGTGACGCTTCGAGGCGCCGGGTTACCTGGTTGGTTCTCGGGGAGACCCGTTCTCAGCTCACCGCGGCCTCTACAGTGCCGGGCGGAAAGCGTCGGGTCTCCTTTTGAATTAAAAGACCGTTCTCTCGCTAGTCGAGGCGCGGCGCGGTTGCCTCTGTGACGAAACGGCGGCTTGCGCCGCCCACGTGTGTAATCTTCACGTTTCGCCCGCAGGCACCCGAGTCGACAGAATGAATTCCTTGGTGCGGTGAACACGGCGCAAGGCGCAACCGCACCGCCCACAAAGGTGAGCCCCTGCGGGCAGCAGCAATCTTCCATTCCAGCAGAATTAGCTAATCGGCGACGACGCCGCATCAGTAAACATCGTAATTACTCCTCGCTCGACGCTGGAGTCAAACAGCAACAATGATATCAGATGATGGATGCTGACGGCCGCAGCTGCACTCCTCTGGCCCCGCTGCAGCGTCTCCAGCGCATCAAGACGCAAATGTCGACGCCAAATTTAGAATGGCATGACGACGGCAGAGCAGACAGCGTTTCACCTGTATACTTGTTTGTGTAACGTTGCGAAGCCTCTGCGGCTTTGGTGATGGAAATAATCGAGAAGCGACAACCCTATGCGGATTGGATGGGAATCGGCTTCAAAAACTGTAGTTCGATGAGTTGGTTTAAGGCCGGGTTTAGAAGTGTTCTGCATGCGTCTTCAACTTTGCTTGCCACGTTCTAGCGGCGTTACTGCCGAATTTTGTTAACACTAACTGTTTTCCTAAGTTATTTGTGCTGAACCATGCGCTACAAGCAAACATTTGACTCTTGAATGTTGTTTGTGTTCATGTACACTTGGAAATTTAGTACAAGGTATCATTGACAGATTTGGAACATTGCAACGGGGTATCATTGACAGATTGGAAGATTGGAACAAACTAAATCCTTAGCCTATAGCCTAAAAAAAATCAACATTTTTTTAATTAAAAAACATGAAATTATTTTTACACAAGCGTGTTTGCGTGGAAGGAGCGGAGGAATAGAGCAGAACTGTAGGAGCACGTGCCGATTTGTAATTAGGAATGGTTCAGAAAAGTGTGGCTAGAAGAAAAAGCCAAAGAGTCTGTAGGGCTGGATAAACGAGCGATTTTGCATGAGGTACGTCGTTATGTGCATGGGTGCTGGAGTGTCCGTCTGTGTGACAGAAGCAACTCTGTGTGCGTGCCGACAACAGTCATCGACGCAAGTACGGTAGATTTGCATAAGTATCGATACTTTCCGCAAGTAAAAGCACGCGTAGTAAGTAGCGCCACAGTTGTGGGAAGCAGGGGAAAACGAGAGGGGGGGAGCAACGCATGACGACGACGCCCCACTCGATTTCTCTACATGAGCGTCGCCTGCGCCGTCTTCTTGGGGACCGGCGGAGGCCTCTGGTAGGCGGCGAGGCAAGCCGGCTTCTTGCTGCCGAACGCGCGACCCGTCGTCGTCGACGGCGCCGACGACGACGCGTAGCCGTTGGTGGCACGCGCGAAGAAGGCGGCGCTGCCTGTCACTGGTGGCGCTGGCGGCGGCGCCCGCTCCTCGGCCAGCCGCTTCTCCAACGTGGACATCTCCGCGCGAAGGCGCTCCAGCTCGCGTTCCTTCTCCGACACCTCCTGAAAGCGGCTCTCGCGTAGCTGCGCGCGTCTCGTCAGCCGACTCGGTCGGGGAGTACCTCGGTCAGCTTCTTGTTCTGCCAGTCGAGCCAGGAGGAGCGGTCGTCCTGAGCGGCGGCGTCGTCGACGGGCGCGCGGGGCGCGTCGGCGGCCATGTTGGCGTGGTTGGGGAAGCCCTGGCCCGACCGCTCCATGATCGCCGCCATCCGGCGATTCATCTCGGCCACGTGAGCTCGCAGGTAGTTCAGCCGCTGCTCCTGCACCGCCGACTGCTGCAAACAAACCGCATTGCCGTCCACTGCGAAGTACTACACGTATGTAGATTCAAATTTATATTTTCGAAAAGAATGAGAGCAAAAGTTTCCTAACGACGATTCAATCCGTTAAAATCAAATAGAGAGCAACATGGACGCGCACCATGGAGACGATGCCCTTCCCGAGGAACTTGTGTCTCGTGCCGAGTGAGGCCAAGCGTTCGTGATACCAGTTGGCGAGTCGGTTCGTCATCTGCAGTCCCTTCTGCAGCAACTCCTTCTCTTCATCCAGCAGGCGCTCGTGGAGAAACTAAACTTTTAATTTTCGTTTCTAAAATTTTATGTGGCGATTCAAAGAGGACTCATCGGCGTGTCCCCTGCGCGTATGTACAATGTACATACGTTGTGCCTACGCATGGCGGGCACTCAGTTTGCAGTGCAGCCTGCGTCAGTTGCTCCGAAAGAAGCGGTGGTGTACTGTACTGTAGGATTTCACAAAGGCGGTTGCATGTCAGTACCGAGAGGATATTCATGGCAATCGCCGAGTTCTCCTCAATCTATCTTTCAAAGAGGCGGCGCGTCCTAGTAACGCGCGTGCTGCGGACTCAATCAAGCGCGCACGAAGTGCCGATCGGATGGGGCCGCTTGCCCACGTAATCGACTCGAGGAGACTGACTCGCGCAAAACAATCAGCGGCCGACAATGGCGGCGCGCGTGTCAGCCACTTATAGGACCGTACCGGCCGCGCCGACCGCTTCTCACTCAGCTAATCGAGTTCCGCTTCTGAGTTCGACCGATGAAGGAGAAGGTGCTGCTCGTCGTGCTTCTGCTCACGGCGCTCGTCAGCGCTCAAGGGCGACCTACGGACGACGACGCCGACCCCGAGGTGAGTGAGCGACGTCGACAGACAACGCTGTTGGAAGCACGCGCGGGGGTGTGCGCGCCCATTAGGAGGCCCATGGACAATTCTACATGAAAAGGGGCGGGCCCGACGTCGACGTCCTGTTGGCGGACGGCAACACCGAATGGATGGCCGCTCCCGCCGCTGGAGAAGCGTCTTACAGTTCAGGTGGGTGGAGCGTTTCGACCTAATGCCGGACGGCGCAAACCACTTGAAGAGAAGCGAAGCATGGCTAGCGGACGCGGACTGTTTCGGCCGGGCAAGCGAAGCATGGCCAGTGGCCGCGGCCTCTACCGGCCGGGCAAGAGGAGCATGGCCAGCGGTCGCGGCCTCTTTCGACCGGGCAAGCGCAGCATGGCGAACGGGCGCGGCTTCCGACCCGGCAAGCGGGCGCCGCCGACGTGGGTGCGCGACGTGCAGAAGGCCGTAGAACCAACCGGCAGCCAGACCGGCGGCCACCTCCAGGCTCTGCGTACCGCCATGAAGTACTGCTTCAAAAACGGCCTCTACGCCTGGGCCAAGCGCTCCAGCCAGGTCTGTCATCTGCAGACGCCGCCGACAGTAGACGGGCAGCGCACAGTGGGCGATTTGAGGACAACGCCTGGCTGATGGGCGCCTGTCGGCAAATTCGCAACCTGGAGCGCCAGCAAGCCGAGGCCGACCGGGCCGTCAAAACGAGCAGCCAGGACGCCGCCTGAACTGCTCACTCGGAGGAAGAAGACGACGACGACTGCAACTCCGGCTCCGGCCTACTCGAGTCGCACGCGATATACGTCCGCTCTCTCACTGGCGCACAGGCGGACCGTATTTTGACAGACGAGAGGGCGCTTGTTGCATGAGATAAACGCGAGCCGTGTGCTCCTCACCATATGCGCGAACTGCTCCTCGGCGTCGCCGACCGTGTGACGACGGCCGTCGTCGACGTGGGCGACGACTTGTCGGTTGTCGATTTTCTTCTCCCTCCAGCACCGTCCGGCGTACTCGTCGCGACGAGGTGGCGACGGCGACGCGGACGAGGTCAGCTTCTGCTCCATGCTCGAGCAGCCGCTCGTCGTAGAGAGAGTCGAGAGCGGCCGCTGCTGGCCGGCCATGCTCGGCGCCGCCGGCCGCAGGGCGTCGAATCTGGGCCCGTAGACAACGGCGTCGTCGCGCGACGCTGACCGACGCTGGTCTTGAGTGGGAGCAGCAGGAGGAGGGGGCGGAACGGGCCGCCGGATCGCAGAACGGGACGGTCCGACGGAGACGACGCCATTAGAGGGCGGATGCACCTGGCGGCTTCTCGACAGCAGCAGCTCCTCTCGATTCGCGTATATGGCGCCCGTGCTGCCGGCTCGAGCGCGGTGGTAATCGGGCGGAACCGAGCCTTTCGCCGCCCTCACCGTTCGCGCGCTCCACTGGCCGGCGACGCCCATTGACGCGGGCTGCTGTTGGTTCAGGGGCCGCTTCGCCAACATCTGAGAGCCGTTCGAGCCCTTGGTCAGAGCCAGTCTGTAATGAAACACCTTGTATGCATCAAGAGTATGGTATTGGTGACACCACAGAGGGGCACACGCGGGGGGGGGGGGGGCACACGCACAGAAAAAGAAAACACAAGGAAATCAAACGCACATGTACAAACAGACCGAAAACGCGAATCATTCGAATCGCGTGGGAACTGTTGCAGACCACAAGAGACGCAGCCGCCTACAGTGTACATGTACCACGAGCTTCCGCCGTGGCGTTCTGTACCACAAACGTCACGGAAACGCCGTGTTTCGCAAGCGGAATTAAACTGTATCTATAGGGCACTATACGTCAGTCGGTCCATCAAGGGATGCCTGACGTGTGGGTGGACGAAGACAATGCCGACCTGAGAGCGGCGCAGAAGCGCTCGAAGGTGAGCATGCCATTGGGCGGGCAGACGGCGCGCAGGCAGCCGAGGAAGCCGTCGGGAATGGCGGAGGAGCGCGGAGGCGGACTGCGGCGCCAGCGGCGCTCCAGTTCCACGAGCGAGACGGCGCCGCTGCGCTCCTGGTCGAGGATGTCGAAGATCTCGCGAAGAGTGTCGACCAGCGTTGCCGGCAGCGCCGTCCGCTTGCCGCCGACCCTGCTGGAATTCATCGCCGCGAGTGGAGGGCCGGACGTCTTCACGCCTCCTCGGCGTCGGTGCCGGTTGTTGACTTTGTTGTCGTCCGCCCGGTGCTGCCGTCGCCTCGCCGCCCTGCCTGCGCGTGCGTCTGGCTCGACCGCTGTCCACGCCTGAGACGGAATGGATAGACAGACTCAGGGCAGGGCAGAGGCTCGCCGCGCTCCGTTCGCCGAACAACCGCGCCGCGCGACGCGCCGCAGCTGCTGGCAGCCGCGCGCAGGCAAGTCAAGAGGGAAATTGGGGTCAGCCCGAACGGCCGCGTTGGCGGCGCATGCTCGCACATCGGAGCAGCGTCTCAAGGCGCTCGAAGAATGGAAGGAGCGCTGGACCCAGCCGCCGCTCGTCGACAGGACCACACACGGACAGAGGCGCAAGAAGGCGATCCCGCCAGTTTGAACTTTCAAAAGAGCGCAAGCGAAGCGGCGTGATTAAGCGGCCTCCCAACGCCTACGCCCCCGAGCAGGATCGGCTGCCTTGGACGCGCCGGCCGGCAAACAGCGAGCGACGTGCTCGCAACTCTGTTTGCCTTTCGCAGACGCTTTTGTAACTGCATACGGCAGGTCAGGCACACGCCTCCCACGTGCCCTTTGCAGAGATACACGGCGTGTGCAGCGCAACTGATGCATCATGGCCCATGGGGCAGAGAGTGGCATGCGCGTAACCTGTCTTGCCGCTTTAGAGCTTCACTAGCATTAGACGAGAAAACGCAGATGGAATGTCGACGACAACGACATAGCGAGCACTTAGCTAAACGAGGCGTTCCCCTTTCTCAGATAAGCGGCAGCGACGCGGACGCGAAGTGCGGACCACGGGCACTTGACGCAGCGACCGACCGCCGTCCGCAGACGAAACAGCGCAGTGGCGGGTAGTGGGCAAATTTATTCATGAGATGCGCTCCGCCGACGTTTGCATTCCGCGCGTCGCTGCTCCGGGTCGCTTCGCTTCCTCTCTGATTGTCGGCGAGGCATAAAGCGAACGACACCGCAGCCGCAGCAGCAGAACACCCGGAGTAGCACGCACGACGGTGGTTTGGCTTGCAAAACGAGCGTGCTTGCTTACGACCGATGACGCATGCCGAATTTAGCAGAAAGCACAGCAGATAAGAATTGGTCGGCGTTGGGTAGCGCCGGAGGGGGGGGGGAAGAGAACGGGAGAGAGGGTGCGAGAAGCAGGGCTGGAGCCAGAGAGCCTAGGCCGTACCATTGTGCTACATTCTGCAAGGCCGTTGGCTGTCGACTGCGCGCGGGTCTACCGGCGTCGGCTGCGGCAGGCAGGGACAGTCGACGAGCAGTGCCCCGACGCAAGCACTCTCTGGCGCGGCTCAGACTCAAATCCCTTTCGACGCTGCCGCCGACAGTGCTCCCAGCAGCGGGATGTCGCTTGATTGGGTGGTAAAATGCGCAGAAAATTACAGGGCTCGTCTCCGCAGAATGGTTCCCTACAGCGGGAATCGGCGGGTGGGGCGGTCCAAAGACGAGACGGCGTCCCATTAGGCAGGACGACTGACCGCAGCACAACGCGCCACGTTGCGTTGCGCTCGCCGGCAAACTTCTGCGCACTGAAATTCTGGACAAACACTCCGCCCGCCCAACCTGGGGCCGCCGACCGCCCCCCCCCCCCACCGCAGTAGCCCCCGGGACGCCGCCCAAATGGCGCGCGTCACCGAGTGGACAACAAACCACTTAGCCCCTGCAGCCTTTGACTCGTCGTCCCCCCCCCCCCACAGTCGACTGACCGGCTCGGCCAACCCATCCAGAATGGATAGTGGGTGATTTGGCACGACGACTGTTGACGACAGACAAATGCGACGTGGGGAGACTGCACCACCACCACTGCACCACCACCACTGCTACTCACTCACGTGAACGGGTGACGAGTCGACCTGTACAAGACGATTTATAATGACGCGCACTACGTGACGCACGGCACCCATCGCAATCGGCTAGGTGCGAAACGGAATCGATTAGTGGCCGCGGGGGACCGAAACTAGGTCGGCCAAATGACCGCCTATCGCATGCCGCCGACGCACGCGCGCGGGGTTATTGCTGTTGCTGGCGAACGCCCAGCCGCGCCGCCGCCTGGCGCGTCACGCATGCGCACGCGTGCCGCGCGTCGACGAAGAAATGTTGGCTCGGACAAAGGCGGCAGCAGCGAAGAAAGACGGGTCTCTGGGCACACGACGAAAGCGATTTCACGGACCGGCGACTGACGAGCCCGTAGTTCTCAATTGGCCTGTCTGCGTGCGCGCCAGCCAAGGCAGACGAGCGAGCCGGCGGCAGCACGGGATTGTGTGGCGAGAGGTGCCGACTGGCGAGCACCTGTTAACCGATTGCGGTCGCGGCTGCGACCTCGTTGATCCGATCGCTTTCACATGCGATGCTGCAGACGCAATGCGTGCACGCATGCGGCATCGCATAACAACGCCATATTATAATGCACCAATGTATTGTAGAAGTACAAACGAATGACACAACGGATATGTACAGGGTGGTCCAAAAAAGTATGGACGCCAGGGATAAACGAAAACAAAAAGCAGATACTTTTTTTGGACCACCCTGCATTTAGACTGTAGAGCACCAAATAGATCGACAGAGGTAACAGATCAACAAAACAACAACTATGCTCCTACAAAAATATGAGCTGCAAGAGTTGAATTGAAGCCCCTAGTGTGATCGTCGTCGTGATGTGATGAACGAAAGAAAATACGTTGGTATTTACAAGGCGAGGCGCCGCTCGAGCGCGTTATACACTGTATCTACTGGCCTCGAAAATGCTAATTGCTCTCTAATATATTCGTCTGGATCTTCCGCGAGGGCGGTCCCAGAACTTGGAAGAGAAGTGCTCGCAAGCTGCGCGGCCGCGACACGTCGTCAGGAGCCGCAATTGGTCGCTGAGCTGCTCAATCAGATGCTGCTTTCCCTCGGCAACGTAGCGGTCGAACATGTTGGTCAGCTAAAAACAGGTAAAGGACCACCACAGCGCTGCATAGTGAACAGTTGATGCTCGAGAGCACTTGATGCGGGTCTTTGGCCATGTCAAAGAGGTAGACGAAGCCGGTGACGAACTCGCAGTAGAGGAGGCTGTGCGTCGCGTTGAGGACGCGCGCGCACGCGTAGCTCGCGTTGACGGAGCCCGTGCAGAAGCAGAACTCGCCCAGCTCCGCCGGCCACAGTGGCGGCGTCTTCCAGTGGGCTGCCGTGTGCGTGAAGCAGTACATACCGGAAGAGCCACAGCTGCTGGCCCCGACCAACGAGCCGTTCCGCCCAGGGAACACAGTAGAACGATCTGCAGGGGAAAACGATACGTGGAAGTTATCAAGTCAACAATTCGACCTGTAACAACAGCAGGTGTGCCGCGAGAACGTCGCTTGACACGACGCATCGCCTGGTACAAGCACTTGCAGGAGTTCTTCACTTTGAGAATTTCGCTGTTCTTGAATCGCTTCATCCTACGTCGTCCACGGTCCAGGTCCATGGAGGAGTTGGACTCGTTCCGATTCTGCAAACCATCGCTAGGTGGAACAGCCTGCAAAAGGAGGGGCAAACGGCAGTACACTGAGTTCAATGCCAATCAAACGTCAAAAATGCCGAACGCCGCGATGTTGTCGATGGAAGAGCGCCTGCCAGTCACTGATCAGCGATCTGGGGATCCAGACGAGACTCCCGAGCTCGTCGAGCGACCAGTCCATGACGCGCTTCTCCACCACCAACACATCTAAGCAATGTTGTTGTTGTTGTTGTTGTTGTTGGATTTGGGGTAACGCTAGGAGGCCGCCAGTGGCCCATATACAGCATGCCCATTTCCATGGCGCCTTTCCGTCTAGAGCTGCATAATCAGCCAGCTGCCAGACTTTCTGAAGAACGCCTTCTGCAATTTAAAGCAGCGGCACGAGAAAATCGATTAAAAGGGGAAGTCCTCGATCTAGTGGATCCATCAAGAATCGAACCCAGACATGCAAGCTAGTCTACGCTGAGAGCTGCTAGTCCGGCCCCCGGGTGTGATCGACCACGCGGTGTGTGGTCGTACCTTTGGAGTACCGACGCCGCCAGGGTCGTCGGAGCGCAGTTCTCCTGCAGCGGCAACTCCGTCGAACGCGCAGTCGGTCGCGACACCTCAGCACCTGCCACCGACCGGACTGCGCCCGCTTGCAGGCCCACTCCTTCGAGAACAATCCACATGGTGAGGAGGAGTGAGCATCGCACAAGAATTCCTAACGAATAAAGAACCTACCTGATCGTCACCACATGGGCCCGCTGAGAGTAAATTTGATTGGGAGTCGCAAAAGTCGTCCACAAGCGATTGTTCGTCATCTTCTTTGGCAGGTTTGCTGCGTGCTTCTGACCGTACGTTGCCATGCGCAGTTCCGTTCCTATGCTTCAGCATTCTTAAACAGGACGCAAAACTTCTGAGATAAGATTAGACTAAAGAAAGAAGATTAGAATTGACAAGATGAGATCGAACGCATTTAAATGGCATAATTGCTGAATGCTGAACAAACCCTTTGCTAACGAGCACCGTGTGCCTCCAATAATCCATTTTGCGCTGTTTTCGTCTTCTCATCCGACCAACCCACTCGTTTGTGGATTGTCTGGAAATTTCGTCTCTTACTGTATGGTCACAAAACATGCATTACGTACAGTACAGTACAGTACAGTACAAACCTACAGTCACTAGCGGATCAAAAGCCGAGGGGGGGGGGCGGCAGGGGCGTTTTGTGACATTGCCCCCTCCTGTCAGAAAATCCCGGACCCGCTATCCGCTAGTACCTGCCTACAGTACTTGTACAGGCGTTCGCTACTGTACATACAATGTAGAACGTGTTTTAACGTTTCGAAACAGCAAATTTTCAGTTTCTAGCCAAGGATTTGTGTTCAATGCATGGTAGGCAAAGAAGAGTAACTCGCCGCCTCAAACTCCTCGTCTTCGCAGAGATCAGCGGCAACAGAGACGAGCCGTCGACCTTCTGAAGGCGGCGACTATGGCTTCCGGCGATGTCGAGTAGCGTGGGAAAAATGTCCACGTTCAGTACAGGTTCCAGTATGCTGCAATACGGTCACTCGTAGTACGGTAGCGGACAGCTTTTTTAAAACCTTTGCGATTACCTCGCGTTCCTTGGCACGCTAGGACCGCGCATGATGAAGGGCACGCGAATGTCAAATTCGAACGGCATGTTCTTGCCCTTGACGAGGCCGAACTGGCCCAGGTGGTAGCCGTGATCGGAGGTGTAGAGAAAGTAGGTGCGGCGCAGTTGGCCGAGCCGCCTCATCCTCGACACCACCTGGAACGAGCCATATGCCTGTAGTGCGTCCGTCACATGGAGGAGACCGCAGCGAAAATATTCGCCACCCGCCCACGCACCCTCTTCACAGCCTCGTCCACAGACTGAAGTGTCTGCAGTCGGCGACGTTGCAGGAGGTCGGTGAACGCGACGTGGACGTCCTGCATGGGGCCGGTGACGCG
Organism: Paralinhomoeus sp. GSCO2_6; assembly: GCA_030248085.1. Classification (NCBI taxonomy): domain Eukaryota; kingdom Metazoa; phylum Nematoda; class Chromadorea; order Monhysterida; family Linhomoeidae; genus Paralinhomoeus; species Paralinhomoeus sp. GSCO2_6. The sequence goes on along the minus strand of JASAMY010000021.1, from coordinate 13,742 downwards.
CAGCAGCCACTGCTTGTCCGCATTGGGCGCCCGGTTCCAACTGGGCGTGCGGTGGCCACGCGCGTCCTCGAATAGCGAGGCGTGTTGCGGCGCGGGGTCTTCAAACGACAGTGTTGTGTACATACGCCAGTGCAGTATTTTCTGGTGTACTATCAGCTTGGCACGTATGTACGTACCTTCGGGTCCGTGAGGCGCGGGAAAGCTGAGCACCGCCAGCACCGGTCGGTTTCTTCGGCGTTTCAAAGAATTTTCCAAGAATTTCATCGTCTCGTTCGTGACCACATCGGTCAAATAGTCCGTCTCATAGGCGCTGCCGTGCTGCACCGGCCGGCCGTCGCAGTTCAGCGTGTAGTTGTAGAAGCGCGAGTTGCGCACCAGTCCCACCCAGCGGTCCCAGCCCGAAGGGACGTGCAAGCCGTTGTACCGGTTCAGATACTTGCCAAAGTAACCGGTTCGATAGCCCTCGCGCCGCAGCAACGGGCCGAACGTCTTCCGCTCCAGCTTCTCTCTAGAATATAGGGGTCCGCTGGACGACCGGTTCGCTAGTGCAACAGAAAAATCGCTTGCTTCCAGCGCATCCCAGCGCATCCTTTCTTGTTGCCGTGCACCCCGTGGTTGTGCGCGTACAGACCCGTGAGGATGCTCGATCGACTGGGACAGCAGAGCGGCGTGGAGACGAACGCGTTTTCGAACGTCGTACCGCCTCTTCCCAGCAGCCGCGTCAAGTGAGGCATTTCCGCCAGCGAGCCAAGCAAGACATCTTGATCGTCAGAAATGAACACGATGATATTCGCATGTCTGACCAGTCGGCGGCAATCCATGAGCCCAATCAGTGCGAAAATACTCAAACATGAAAAACTACTGCACAGTGCGATAGAAAACGGCATTTTCGGGGAAAACACTTTCCAGGTGGAACCGCCAGGGGAGGTTACGCGAACTTGATTCCCCCCCTTACCTTTTTGAGCGTTGAGCAAAAGTTGCAGATCGTTCGTAACCACAGATTTTTTATTATCGCGCTTATTGTAATGTCGAACATCTAGCAAAGAAGCAGATTGATGTGTACAGATACTTATCAAACTCTTGCGCGGCGCATTGTGCATCCACACAGATCCAATCTGCTTTCTCCTATGTGTACGTCATCAAACGTGCACTATACTATACATACTACTGACACAGCAACAGGGTTCCAGACTCACGCGCCCCAGCAGGGCTCCGGTATCACATCTCACGATTGTTACGCCAGTGGTCCGTGTCGCTCCGTGTCGAACGGCAGCCACTCGTCGCGTGCCGCGATTACTCGTCGTTATGGAGGAAACGTTTGTATCGTTTGAGCAGTCGAAGCTCGGTACCAACCCAATCGCCATCCTGGTAGACCCAGCGAATGACCGGCATCAGTGGCACTTTACCCAGAAAGAGCGGCGCGGCACCCGCCTTTTGTTTCGATGCCTCTGCTGCCAGCACGGCAATAGACAGGCAGGAGTAGAGGCGTCGTCCAGCAACAAGGTGATTCGAGTGCAGCCTGTCGACGATCGCCGAGGACTGGTGGTGTCTGCCGACCCTTTCGGCGGGCACTCCCTGCATTGTCAGAGCTAGCCTCGCGCAAAAAACTTCTCTCAACGCTTGTACCGCCACGCCTCCAAGCGGGTCAACAGTGGCGAACTGACTCCCACTCAAGGAGCGGAGGAGATGCGCAGGAAGAGAGCCCGACTTTTGAGAGAGGATCCGGCCGCGCCTCCTGTCGAAGAGGTCGCCGTGGAACAGTGGCGTAGCCAACGGAGGGGGTAGGGGGTATACCCTCCCCGAGATGGTGTGAAGCCCAAAAGATGCAACAGGGTCCACCCTGTTGCAAAAATGCTTGGGCGAAAGAAGAGAGAGAGAGAAAGCATTTTTAGCTCGCTTGTGAAGTTAAAAATGCTCGAAAGTAGCTCAAAATAGGTTAAAATTGCCCGAAAGTGGCCCAAAATAGGTTAAAATTTCTCGAAAGTAGCCGAAAATAGGTTCAAGATGCTCGAAAGTAACCCAAAATAGGTTAAAATTGATCGCAAGTAGCCCAAAATGTCAAAATTTTCGCCTGCGGCGCAACAGGGGGGACCCTGTTAACAAGTTGGAAATCTGTACCCCCTCCCGAAACCAAATCCTGGCTACGCCACTGCCGTGGAATGGCCGGAATCGGATAGCACATAGCACATGAGCACATGAGCGGATAGCGTTTCTACTGCACATGAGCGACGCTCGTCTGCCACTCACGTACACGTTCGGCTCCGTCCCTCTTCTGCGCTTGCTGAGAGTTTTTGGACATTCCTGCCGTGGCTCCAGGAGCGCCACGACGAGTCGGTCTTTCGTCTGACCCAGCTGGACGCCGGCCGGCGGCCTAAACAGCGGCGCCGCGCCTACGTTGATCTGGACGCCAGCCTCGTAGTGGCGAAAAATAATCTCCTGCACGACATCGGTCGCCCGCTGACAGCTGCACAGCGTCGTCAAACGCTGCTCAAGTTTTGCCGACGCGCCGCCCGCCTTTTTGGCGAAGAAGAGGAGGACGAGGGAGAAGTAAACGTGTGATTGTCTTTCCGTTGCCGTAAACGTGTGATTCTATTCTATTATCTTTTGTGGACACTCGGTGCCTCTCATTTCCTGTGGTTATTGAAAACAAAACAATGTACCGTCTGCGCACGTTCTGCCACTGTTTCTCAACGCTCAAAAAAGTAAGGGGGGAATCAAGTTCCTGACACGCCAGGGGAACCGCCATGTGGAACCCTATTCGGGGGAGACAGCGGGGAAGTGCGCACCGAAATAATATTATTCTTTAAATTAGGCTTTGCTTAGACTTAGGCTCACGTGCACACACGAGCGTGCTTGCTGGCCGTGCCTGCGTGCGGGCGTGTGGGCATGCGTTCTTGCATGCTCGTGCGTGCTTTTTCCCCTAGTGTTTTCCCCGCCGTTTTCGCGCACTGTTTCGAAAATGGCCGCTGTTCGGAGTTTTGTTCGCTTGTAAACGAATGGCTGACAAACAGCTGCGTGTGATCTAGTCCGACAAACTGAACCCGCGCACGCATGATGACTCAAGGCGCATGCCAAAAAACAAGAAAAAGAAAAACACGAATACCACGACAACAGGGTCCATAATTGACTAGCACTCCACGCGCGCCAACTAATTCAACGTTGTTCTACTGAGGTGAGCCTAGAGAAACATGCCAAAATTGAATCGCACTTTTTCGCGGTGTGACAAGCTGAGGTTTTCCAGCACAGCAGACGCGTGCAGCTTGCAGGGAAGCCCAACAGCCTACTGAAGAATGACGTAAAACCTCGCGAGCGGGACAATGGAAGGCACCGCAACCATTTATTCGCCACGCACAGTCAACAGCACTCAGCAGGTGCAAGAAATTCTCTGACGACGCACAAAAGGATAAGAACAGATACTTTTCATAACTGTTAACTGTTAAGTCAAGTCGACTGCAGTATAAAGCGCATTCAGTTCAGATCAACAGTTCAAAATCGCAGCCTGGAGAAGACGCCTCCGGCCGTAGGGAGCGTTTGCTTCGTCGTCAGTCCAGTGGTTGTCGTGTTGCGTTTCAGCTGCAACAATACCTGTATTGTAGTTGCAACCAACACTTGCGAGTGAGCTGACATTTGAAGTACCGCGTGCTCGGTGACTTGCGTGGATGAGACGTCGCCAGCGGAGACGCTGCGACTGAGGCCGCCCAGCCGACCGGCTAGCGGGCTTGGCGGTTGCTGGCTCTGGGCGGAAGGGGCAACGAGACGAAGCTTGTCCGAGTGCAGACGACCTTGCTGCGCGTCCGTCGACGAGGAGACGCGGTCTGAGGCACAAACAGGTTGATGCTCAACCGACACCACGGACTCGGACCGAAAGCCTACCGTCCGTCTGGCTCAGATCGAAAGAGATTCGCTTGCGCTTGACAGCGACGTCTTTATTGGAATGGCCGTCTTTTTCGGCGCCTCTGCCGAGCCTGGCGAAGACCGAGCTCTCGGACGACAACTGCGAGGCGGCGCTGCCGACGGTCGGAGGGGAGCGCGGCCGGCGGTGACGCCGCAGTTGGATCGCGTTGAGACGCACGGCCGCCAGAGCCGCCTTGTGGCGCGCCGCTGAGGGAAGGGAAGCAGTACGTTCACGCAAACTGTAAGAGCCGTGTCGAGAGCGGGGGTCGTGCACTTTGGTTGGCGAGCGTGGCCGCCTGCGCGAGCAGCCGTCGACTCTTGCTTGTACTACCGGAGGGCATCTTCACGACGTAAGGCTCGCCCGCGTCGGGCACGGCACGAACCCTAAGAAGGCAGACCGAGACTGACTAGCAAGCGTGCGAAGGGCGCAAGAAGAGAGACACCGACCGAGTCGGCAAGGGCGGCAATTTGACAGGAGCAGCAGCAGCTGAAGGCGGAGGAGGCTCAATGCGTCTTTTCGGCGCCTTCGAAGAGGAGACGGAAGAGGAGGAAGAAGCAGAAGCTGCCGACTTCCTTGGCGAAGTCGCGCGCGATCCAGAAGCGACACCGACACCGGCCTTCGTCGAGGCCCAACGCCGCTTCTTCACCGATCCCCCAACCGTTGACGACAACAGCTGCTCTGACGACTGCGACTGCAAAGCAAATCCAGTACACATAAACAAATAAGAAAAATACATGACACACGCAGGCAGCGATTTAAACACGATGAGGCACAACGTGAGTTTCCTCAATGTCAATGTACCGGCATTGGAACGGAGCGTCGCACGACGAGAAGATTGTCGGACTGTTTTTCGGCCAGCGCAGATTGTAAGGGGACCTTTGCTTCATGGTTGGCGTCATCGCCCAGGCTTTCCTCATCGTCGTCGTCGGGAGACGACTCTTTTTCCACGCTCTCGCCACTTTCCTCGTCATTGTCTGCGTCCTCGTCTGGCGCCGAAGACCTCTCAACCAGATCGCGCGCCTTTTTCAGTATGGCGACGGCGTCTCCGACCGCCGTGACACCCATCTCTTTGAGAATGTCCCGCGACAGTTCGGGCAGCAGCTCTCGCTTGAACCGGTTCGTTACAAACGCATCTGCGTACGTCGCGCACTGTTTCGACGCAATATTGGCCGACTGGAAGAAAGCCCGCCAGAATTCTGAAGTAGCGACTGCTAGTAGGAAGCTTATGTCTGCCTTGTTCGTCCGCATGACACAATCGTCGAACAAACCTTTGCTAGCCGAACCGCGAGCCTGCTTGGGAGGTAGACGGTCAAACACGCTCATCGTTCTTGTTATTCCAAGCACGGTTACTACGCATGCATGCATGCGGAGCATGCAAGAACGCATGCCCACACGCCCGCACGCAGGCACGGCCAGCAAGCACGCTCGTGTGTGCACGTGAGCCTAAGTCTAAGCAAAGCCTAATTTAAAGAATAATATTATTTCGGTGCGCACTTCCCCGCTGTCTCCCCCGAATAGGGTTCCACCTGGCGGTTCCCCTGGCGGTTCCACCTGGAAAGTGTTTTCCCCATTTTCGGAATACGCGCTCAATGTTAGCATCGTTGTTAGCAGTTGCCGCTCAAATTCCGGTCGAAGATGTTAAGGACACAAAAATGCCACTAAGAAGAGGAGGCGAATTTTAGTAAATCTCAGGATCATTAGATCAACTTTTTTTGGAGTATCCACACAGATATGCGTAGAGATTTTGCATTAATATGGCATTATTTGCGATCGCTTACTTCGATCCAATACGTGTCTTAAAGATTGCAATGCTTCAGTTCGTCGTATATGTCAATACTCATTGAACTAAAATGGGAGCAGCCACAACGGGTTACGCTTAAATGCAGCACACTTTAAATGCAGCACAGGTTGTATATGATAAAGAATGCAGGCAGGTAAAGTATGCATGCGAGTCAACTTTTGCGGCCTAAGCCTAAGACTAAGCCTAAGCTAAAGCCTAAGCAAAAACCTAAGCCTAAGCAAAGCTTAAGCCTAAGCCCAACCTTAAGCCAAGAAAAAGCCGCGGAAGTCAACTTGCTTGCATACATTACCTGCTTGCATGCCTGCATCCTTTATCACATACAACGTGTGCTGCATTTAACGTGTGCTGCATTCAACTGACACCGCCGCGTTTACCCGAGTGTGTAATGCTTCGTTATTCTGCTTCGTTATTCTTTGGCGTAAATAACGAAGCAGCGGTGAAAAAATAATGAAGCGATTAGTGAACCTAGTGAATAATGAAATAATGAATAATAGTAACGCAGAATAATGAAAATAATGCGCTAGAAATAGTTATAGATCTCATGAACGTGCCACACGAAACGGTTTAACAGTGGAAAAAATAATGAAGCAGCAAAAAATAATGAAGCGCTCAGTACGGTAGGATGATTTTTAAAGGTGATTTGAAATTGTTTGGCGAAATTGTTCTGTTTTGTTTTGTTGCGAAATGCTAAAGGTTTGTGGTCCTCCGTTGACATGATGTTTCTTCTTTTTTTTTTGTTTTGTTTGGTGTGGTGTGGAGCTCTCTCCATTTTTTTTATGTCTCTTAATGTTTTGACTATCTCTAATGTGTTCTCTATAAGAGAAAACTCTTTTCCGAGTGTGCCTCTACTAATTTCTCTGTGCCTTGGGTTGTTGGTGGTTTTTTGTGAGAAGTGGTATTATTAGGTTGTGATGCATGAGCTGGTTGGGGTATGCTCTGTCTTTCTCTACTCTGTTTTACTTGCTACTTCTACTGTGCTCTCGAGATCTGGAGTGGTGATTATTTCTTATCCTTATTAATAAATCTTTCTTATTCTTTGATAGCTATTTTTTTTGTTTTTCTTTTTATGTTAGTACATTTTGAAAAAATTTCTAAGCTATTTTTCTTTACCAACACAACTGGTGAGGCCCAAGCTGTCACTTTGCTCAATAACCTTGTCTGCTAAACAACTTCTTCTCTCAAATCTCTAACTTGAGATTAACAAACTTTCTACAAATACCATATGATACTACTCCTCTGTCTTTCGCCTATCTGATCAAGCTGTTGTTTCACATGAGTTTCGATTGTAGATCTTTTGGAAAATGGGGCAAGCTAACAGGAACGAATGAACTAGCTGCAGGGCTATAAGAAACACATCCCTCGTCTTAACCCAACTGTAAGCGACCCGTAAGCAAAGACTGCAAAGTCAGATCCGAATTACTGCGTCACATCCACTGTCACACCACAGCAGTTGCATCAACACCTCCGAAGTCAATCTACAGACGACCTAACACTAATACCCTGTCATACTCTAAGAAACTGTCACTATGCAGAAAAATGCCTGCTACGCATCTGCAGGTGTATAGAAACCAAAACTCATGCAAATACAGCGAATAGCCTCACGAGAACACAATCTGCTCCATATCGGACACCTAAAAATGCACGCCCATGGCAAAGCCTCGAACACCATGCAACCCCCAGCTATGCATAACCTCAACGACAGTCCCTGCCGCAACAACCAGCCTCACCAGAACTCGTCCACTCCGACCAGGACCCTCCGTACGCCGGCCCAGTGTGTGGTAAGGGGAGCCAGTGTACTCAGCCGCCACCGCCCTCACGAAGTTCTCGTGGAGGCCACCCCCCACCCGAGCTCTGGCAGCCCCCAGAGGATCGAACATGATAGGCTTTCTGCTTGATGGAGTGGCCTGTTGTTATGATTCTGTGTTCAGTTGCAGTTGTCAAACCTCTGTCTCTCTCATCCGGGGGCCGCTTGGAGAAAACTGACTGATATTTATGCAATAAGTGCAATCAGTTGGAGCTGTTGATTTGCATCGAGTTTTGTGTGATTCAGGTGTAGTTGATTGAGAAATGTCCTCTTTGGTCCACTGTGGTGCTGCTGGTGCATTTTTAGAAGTGTCTGTTCCAGTGAGAACTAAATTGATGGTAGCAGACTCTTGGATATGAAATGTTTCATCAGGACTGTTTGGAGAGTTCCTAATTTCGTTCCTTGGTATATCTTGCATGGAAGCTTTGAGTTGTTTTCAATATACACACTGCCAAATTGATATGTCATGACTAGCAGTGCATCTTCTGCATGTAAAAGTTTTGTACCAGTTTTTCATTTAGAGGTGAAAATATGACAGTTCGTTGAATATTAAGTGGCTTGTCTAGATGCTCAGTTTCAATGATAGGAACTTTGGTGAAACTTCGTGGGGGAAGAGTTGTTGTGACTTGAGTAACTGCAAAACATGCTTGCTGAGTTGTTGAACAGTGAATGGTTGGAGATTCTTGGACCAAGGTTGACAGTTTGGGAACTTCAGAAGTATCCTTGTACTTGCCAAAGTCAAAATTCATTTTGCCAAATTTACTGAGAAGATCCAGTCCAATTATACAGCTCTGTTTGGTAGATTCTAAATCAGCAACATGAAACTTGTGTTGAACTGTTGTTTTCTCTAATTGGATAGTTCCAGTACATGCAGCATAGATTTGCATTCGATGTCCTGAAATCGACTCTAGTGTTGCATATGTTGGAGTGCTGCAACTGAGAGTGGGTGTTGCATTTTCTGTAAGCCAGTTGTAGAAGCCTCGACTCATTAGTGAAACAGTAGCTCCTGTGTCTAAAACTGCAAGAAATCTTGTTCCATTCATCTTGACTTGGACATGGAAAAGATCAATCTTCCCAGGAATGAGGTAGTTAGTTCCCACTTGAACTTTCCACTCTGAAGTTGACTCTTTGTCTTCTTCACTTTCTGATGGGTCTTGGTAATGGTATTGTTGGTGGCAAAGGTGGTAATGGCACTTGTAGATTTGATTCAGTTTCAAGTTCCTCATAATCTATTGTTTCATGTTGTTCCAATGTGTCAAGCTGAATTTCTTCAATGTCTTGGGTAGCATGTCTCTGGAAGGTGACAAAGGTTGTTGGAGACTGGCTGCGGTGAACAATTCGGTTGAGTCTTCTCAGTTGTCTTTGATACCAGGCTGCTGGATTTAGGTGTTGAGCTCTGTTGCGATTGGCACATAGCTTGTTGCAACACCATCGGCATAGCTTTGGAAGTAGCCATGGTAGAATAAATCTTCCAGTTAGATAGATGCAAATTATTGCTAAAAGAATCCAGGCAATGACAACTGTGATGTTAACAAGCCATTGGTAGATTCCTTTGAGAAGCCAATTACTCAAGTGTGACATGTTTTTGGCCATTGCATGCATACCCTTCTTGAGTCCTGTGTATGTTTTCTTGAAAAGCTCTGGGTCAATTGAAGTTTCAGCAGTGTAGTTTATCAGATTTTCAAACATGTGCTCCACTCTTGTGATAGTTTGTGATTGTGCTTGATATTGTCCCACTAATGTAATTACTTGACTGACATTTGAATGGTAGAGTGGTGCTGATGAAAATGTGAATGGTTTCCATTTTTCTGTCCATGTGATCTCGATAGGTATTTCTAAGACAGCGGTTGGACCATGTGTTGACTGCCAAGCTTCTTGTCCAGTGACATGGTGAATCATATGTTGACGATAAAGTCCTGTCATTATTTTGGTGCAATCAACTTCTGGTGCACTTGTTATCAAATCGTGTGTTCCTGGCAGAGCAAAGTAAAGTTTGTCACTGTACTTGACTGGAATGAATTGGTAGCAAGTGTCATTGTATGTGTAGTTCCAAAAAATTGCTTGTGGAACAATCCTCTCACAAGTTGAAACAATGAGTGCATCTCCAGCATATTGAGCAATGATGTCTGAGCGTTGAAGCAAAGCTCTCATTCCCATTGTTGCATCAAAGTTAAGTAGCTGATGAATGATATCTAGTTGTCGTTGGGCTAGGTTGCAAATTGCCATCCACACATTTCTGAATCCTTCTCGTTCATGTTCAAAAATCTTTTCTTTCAAGAATTCTAATTTGGCATTTACAGGATCTGTCTCTTGTGTAGTTGTATTATGACTTGACAGGTTAGTTGCTTTCCAATGGACTTGTGCAGGTGTGATGTCGAGAAGGCGAATAGCAACGCCTTGTTCAGTGAGACGAGCAAATCGTCCCACACATGCTGGTGCTTTTACTGGTGTTTGTCCAGCCCCAAATCCATATTTCCTGAGTGTGAAGGCTGCTTGCAAAACATCGATGACAATGTGGTTCTCTGTAAACTTCGCTAAATATTTTCCTTTGAGCTGGAATGGACACATACGCACAAAGTAGTGGTATTTCCAAATGATGGTTTCATGTAGTACTTGACATGATCCTTTCCATGGGCTGCAGGTGGCCATGTGAGCTAAGTTGGAAACTAGATGAACTCCATCAAATGAAGCAACTTCACCTTGAATTAGCAAAAAAAATTGTTGTTGTTGTGCAAAATGTGTAGCAACAGTAGCTGAATTTGATTTTTGTCTCCAAGTTGGTACTCCAAATTCCATTGTGCATCTCGTGTAATTGGTGTCCTTTCCAAACTTTGTTGGCTTGTACTTCCTTGCATTCTTTGTATGTTGACCTCATTGCAAGTGTTTTTTGACTGACTATGCCCTTTGACAAGAAAAATCCATAATATGTGCAGACTTTTTCTGCTTGTTTTGTACACTTGTATGCTGGTGAGCGAGCAGGTGCAGTCTGTGGTACCCACAGTTCAATGTGTCCTTGCTTGATTTCTTCTGTCATTGTTGGTGGTGTGCGTCATTGTTGGTGGTGTGCATTTGACAGACTGTGGAAAAGCCACTGCAAGACCACTGTGACTAGGGTGGCAAATTTGAAATTGTGGTGTCTCGCTCAAACTGCCTGCTCCTGATGAAATAAAACAGCACAGCAGTAGTGTGCTGAGAATTGTTGGAAGACCTTTTGCAGCCAGTGACCAAGCTTTGCTTGTTGAAGTACTTGGTGCTTGAATAATGGGTTGGTCCGGATTCTTTGAGTGCACAGACTCTTCGTCTTGAGATGTGGTGTCTTTGTTTTTGTTATTGCATTCCTGTGAGACTGAGTTTGCAATTTGAGAATTTTGATCAGGCTCACTTGACTGAGAAAAATTGTCAACTCTGCAGTAAGTTGCTTGGATGTATGGTTTGCAGACAATCTGCCCAATTCTGGTGTACTGTGGAAGTTTGATTGGATACTGAGTGCCATTGTAAAGAGACACACAGTTGTTTCCTTGAAATCCTTGTGGAATTGGGGTGCTTTGCATCATTAAATTTAGTTGGAGTAGATCCATTGTTGGTTCAATAGTCAAGTAGTAGCCTTTTGGAGCTTGAATAGCAATGTCAGTGAATACTTTGTGCACTGACTGTGGTGGAATTGTCTTGCCTTTGAAAATCTTCAAGATTGTCACCCCAACATGCTGTTCAGGTTTGAACAATGGTGCTGTCTGCTTTGATATCAATTTGTAAGGAATAATAGGTTCAACTGCAGCCATAAGTTCTGTCTGATTTGTGCACTTCTCCAACTCTGTTGTTGATGACAATTTATCTTTACTTTCAATCAGTGACGTCACTTGACTATTTCTAGGTGCATTACTTGATCCAAAACCTTGCTCTCCTCTGGTTGTCTTGGGCAATTCTTGTACTTCTTGGACTTCTGGAGTTTGAAATTTTAAGCATGTTGCCTGAGCAATGTAGTCACCTTGACAAAGTTTGATTGCATTCCTTGATTGATTTCTGAGTAAAACAACAATTTCTCCAGTGTAGTCTGGATCGATGACTCCTGCTTGGACAACTAATTCTTGTGCTGCCTGTCCAGATCGACTTTCCAATTTGAAAAAATGGTGTTTTGGAGGTCTCAGTGCCAGCCCTGTGTGGATTTTTGTGGTTGAATTTGGTTCTAGCAGCATGTCCTCATTGGTCACTAAATCAAAGCCAACACTTTCACTGGTGGCTCGTTGTAGAGGAGTGGCATTGTGATGCAGCATTTTGCATAGGATCCTATTTTCATTTTTCTTTTGCCACTCACTGATCTCAGTCGTCGCCTTGGATGATTGAGAAGTTGTCTTTTCACTGCTCTCCTCATACTGCTCCTGAAAATTTTTCTTTTTGCTGCTCCCATTGTCTTGTTCATCTTTGCCCATGAGTATTGGGAAGCACGTGCACGATTTTGCGGCCCAGTGTCGACATACTCCACAAAACTGACTGTCATCACACACATCTGAAGTGCAGCTCACCATGTGGCCACTCTGGTGTCTGCTGATGGGATGACCGTTGGTACAAGTCAGTTGTTCAATGCAGAGTTTGGGCAACTTGTAAAAATCTTGGGAGATATGCTCCTTGCATTTTTCAATTTCTTTCTGAGCCGGCTTTATCATCCACACTTGTGGATTGTCATTTGGAGCAGGGAATAATTCGAATACTTTTTCTTGGGGAGCTTGCTGGTCCTCACTTGACCTCAATGGAATCGCTTTCTGCTGCTGCTGCAGATTAGTTGAGGACGAATAGTGCGACGCTGGATGTTCTACTATTGGCGCATTGTGGACTACCCAGCTGGGATTTTGAGTCATTGGAGTCCAGTTTAGTCCATTGTAGCCGTAGCTATTTTCGTATGGGAGGACTGCTGGTTGAAGACTGTAGCTGCGCGCCGAATTATAGTAGTTTGGCGACCGAAACATTGGCCTACTCATGCGGAAATGAGGACCTCTAGACATGCTTTGACTCCGGAATCTTTGAAATCTTTGAAATGGCTGCCGAAAAGATGTTGAGCCCCAATTTGACGTTTGTTCTGGACGTCGGAAGCACTGCTCAATGCTGTGGTTTTGGCGTTTACAGTAGCGGCAAAATAGACCCTGCTGACCCCTATTGAAGCTGACGCGACGTGGGTATCCTGAATTGGGTTGTCTGGATGGCCGGTTGATATGCCGTCCTCGAAAGTTGTTTCTGCTGGAGTCGTCCCTTGAGGTGTTGGTTTCTGGAACTTGTTGGCTGTTGGTCTTGCCGGATACCGTGAACAAATGTGGTGCCTCTAATTCTGTCTCTCTTTTTGTCTTTTGTGCCAGGAGTTGGTCGTGCGCTTCACGCGTCAAGGCGATACGTCGAGCTTCATTGAACGATTTGGGAGCTTTGTCCATTACTAAGGAGCAGAGGTCATGCCTGAGACCGCCAGTGAACCAATTTACGAGTGCGTCTTGCTGAGCCGATGCTGGATACGTATCAGTGATTGGATGAGCACCTTGAACTAGTCGTTCAATGTCGGCAGCGTAGTCAGCGACGGATTCTGTCAGGCCTTGTTTTCTTGGAGCATGCAATAATTGCTGATAGAACTTTTGGCTCTCGACTGGTTGAAGAATTTTTGTTAGGGCAATTTTCAGAGGATTGTATGACTTTTTTGTGTCGTCGTCCAGTTGTCTCCAGGCAGTGAGTGCACCCTTTGAGAGATACAGGGGAAGTATTTGTGCTCTTCTTTCTCCAACCCAATTTTTTGCTGCTGCTACTTCTTCAAATCGCATGAGCCATTCAGAAAATGTGTGTTGGAGCGTGTAACCACCAGAGAATACGGTGAGGCCCACCTTGTATGGATCGGAGCCTTCTTCTTCCAGTGTGCGGTTGGTGTCTGCTTGCCTTGGTGGTGCTTGTTGGCGCAGATGTGTTGCTTGCTCGAGTTGGAGTTGTTGGACGGTCTCTCGGAGGGTGGCGACTTCATCTTCTGCCTTGCGGAGAGAGTTAGCCAAAAGTCTTTTTTCTCTTTTCGGAGTCTTCGGCCTGTTTTTTGGAGGGCTCTGACATTATTGGTCAGATCAGTCGCTGCTTTGGGGCTTGGCAGTTGAGTTGGGATTGGGCAATGGCACTGGACGGAGCTGGGCTCTGTGGCCACCAATTGTGATGTGGCTGATGGTGAGCGGTTCGTATGCCCAGACTAATTCCAGACGGATAACAACAAGGGTTATAAGCGCGGA